>OZ023212.1:11773917-11888917 GCA_963995525.1 Escarpia spicata
ACTAGTGTCCAGTCCTTTCTTTAAGATATTTGTTTGCTTGTTGTTAACACAGGAAGCAAGATATAATCAACTAATGATTTCAGTTACATTCAAATAATGATTTAATCATCCAAGGTATCTGTTAGTCAATGTATAATGATGTCATGTTTCAGATGACAGTCATGACTTCAGCGTGACACCGAATACCATTGACATTGCCCCTCTGAGTAGTGCCTGCTTCCGAATCACCTTCAAACCTGTAAATACATGCGTGCACCTTATACATATTAATGAATGTACAAAATACACAGTTGCATTTTTATATGGTAAATACGTTTTAAAATTACAATGTGCATATTATTTAAAGTTCTACCTATGAATGCGTGTGAGCTGTCTCTGTTCAAATTGAAATCATAATTTTGTTTCTAAAGAATTATTCTAAGAATGTTGGTGGATATTCAAATATCTTATTTATAGCGGCTATGTGTGCTGTTTGCTGTTGCAGTCGGCGACTTGTCACTTCTATGGAGCCCAGTTGGAATGCTTTGCCTATTACAAGAGTCTGCGAGACTATCGCCTTGTGGAGGATGCCACACACTTCCCTCCTTGGTGTCTAACCCTGACAGCAATAGGTGAGTCTGTGAGACTGTCACCTTATGCCACACACTTCCCTCCTTGGTGTCTATCCCTGACAGCAATAGGTGATTCTGTCAGACTGTCACCTTATGCCACACACTTCCCTCCTTGGTATCTAACCCTGACAGCAATAGGTGATTCTGAGAATGTCACCTTATGCCACACCCTTCCATTCTTGTTATCTAACCCTGACAGCAATAGGTGAGTCTGTGAGACTGTCACCTTATGCCACACCCTTCCCTTCTTGGTATCTAACCCTGACACCAATAGGTGAGTCTGTGAGACTGTCACCTTATGCCACACACTTCCCACCTTGGTGTCTAACCCTGACAGCAATAGGTGAGTCTGTGAGACTGTCACCTTATGCCACACACTTCCCTCCTTGGTTTCTAGCCCTGACAGCAATAGGTGAGTCTGTGAGACTGTCACCTTATGCCTCACACTTCCCTCCTTGGTATCTAACCCTGACAGCAATAGGCGAGTCTGTCAGACTGTCACCTATGCCACACACTTCTCTCCTTGGTGTCTAACCCTGACAGCAATAGTTGAGTCTGTGAGACTGTCACCTTATGCCACACACTTCCCTCGTTGGTGTCTAACCCTGACAGCAATAGGTGAGTCTGTGAGACTGTCACCTTATGCCACACCCTTCCCTTCTTGGTATCAAACCCTGACACCAATAGGTGAGTCTGTGAGACTGTCACCTTATGCCACACACTTCCCTCCTTGGTGTCTAACCCTGACAGCAATAGGTGAGTCTGTGAGACTGTCACCTTATGCCACACACTTCCCTCCTTGGTTTCTAGCCCTGACAGCAATAGGTGAGTCTGTGAGACTGTCACCTTATGCCTCACACTTCCCTCCTTGGTATCTAACCCTGACAGCAATAGGCGAGTCTGTCAGACTGTCACCTATGCCACACACTTCTCTTCTTGGTGTCTAACCCTGACAGCAATAGTTGAGTCTATGAGACTGTCACCTTATGCCACACACTTCCCTCCTTGGTGTCTGACACTGACAGCAATTGGTGAGTCTGTGAGACTGTCACCTTATGCCGCACACTTCCTTCCTTGGTGTCTGACACTGACAGCAATACGTGCATCATTTAATTCTTTATCATGTAGTGATCCTTACAATCGTACAATTACAAAGTTAACCACAAAACTGCGCTGATCAAGATGATTGATAGTGTTAGCTCTCTTTATGGTTAGATTACATGCCAAAAGAATTCCAACATTTTATAAATTGTAGAACTTGATCTTTCCTCTCTAAATCAACAAATAAATACAAAAGTCACATAAAATGTCATTCACAATGTGATTGTTTCCCCACCTCATTTCAGAATAATTTTAAATGTTTTTCCCATATAGTACTCACTGTGACGAGCATTTTGCAAGTATGATGATAAAAACAGCAATATGCAGTGTAACTGACTTAAGGTAAACATTGTTGCAGGACATACGTTTGCGTCTCACTTTGAGACATACATTCCACGTGTATTGGTCAACCCTGAGCGACTAGTGTTCCCGGCGGTCAACACCAACGACACCGCATACCGGACAGTGATGCTGGCCAATCAGGGCACGACACCGATAGTGTTTGACATGGAGCCTGATCCCAATAAGTAAGTTCTCAGTTAGCTCTGGGTGACCTCTCAGTGACCTCTTGGTGTCCTCTCAGTGACTTCTTGTTTGTGTAACTGAAATCATAGTTACATAGCTGACCAGGTATTATTGTCTCTACGCATCCTGTAGCATTGTAATAATAATAATACTAGTGCACTTCTACAGCACTTATATCCTCAGGAACCTCAGCTCAGAAGTGCAACAAACAATAAACAATGGGAAAAATCATGAATACAGTCGTGCAAGAGTCGACGTTAGATTTATGGTGGGAATGCGATTTGAAACAAATAATACTTGAGTTTTATCACAATGGGTGACTATAGATTCAGATGATTTTAAGTAATAAGGAGTCCTTTCCAGATTTTTGGTGCAATTACAGAGAAATATGCTTGCCAATGTTAAACTTAGCTTTAGGAACTAAGTGTTGTTGTGAGGTGGATGAATTTGGAGACTTTAACCTTCCATTGCTGCCTCAAAGCTACTAGATGGGTTCGGGCGCTTGGGGAAGCGAGCGTCTGGATCCGGGCACCTAGGGTCTAACGGGTTAATTGTTGATCATTGGCTATGAACTGAAGATAATCATGCCTGACCATCTTTGTAAGCCAGGGGGTGCTGCTGACTACATCAGTCTCAGTGTCCCCTCTCATATCGTCTTGTCTAAACATGGAAGTGAAGCTGAACACATCCAACTGTTGCTTTTTAGGTTTGGCCACTTTGGGAAGTAGAAGTAATTACTAAACACTACCGCAGTCTCATGAGGATAACCAAGAGAATATCAATGGTCAGATGAGTAATTGTTGAGATTTCCTGGAATTGCTTTGTATACGGAGCATGGACATGTGATTCCCACCATCAGGTCTGGCAAATACAGCAACTGGGATGAAGTACTACTGATTCAGCGGATATATTGTGTAGGATGTCTGCCATTGATAGTGCAGTCCCTGGCTTGTAAGGGTGTCTGCCAGGGATATTGCAGTCCCTGGCTTGTGAGGATATCTGCCAAGGATAGTGAAGTCCCTGGCTTGTGAGGATATCTGCCTAAGGTAGTGCAGTTCCTGGCTTGTAAGGATATCTGCCCGGGATAGTGCAGTTCCTGGCTAGTAAGGATATCTGCCCGGGGTAGTGCAGTCCCTGGCTTGTGAAGATATCTGCCTGGGGTAATGCAGTCCCTGGCTGGAGAGGATATCTGCCTGGGGTAGTGCAGTCCCTGGCTTGTGAAGATATCTGCCCATGGTAGTGCAGTACCTGGCTTGTGAGGATATCTGCCCAAGGTAGTGCAGTTCCTGGCTTGTGAGGATATCTGCCTGGGTAGTGCAGTCCCTGGCTTGTGAGGATATCTGCCAGGGATAGTGAAGTCCCTGGCTTGTGAGGATATCTGCCTATGGTAGTGCAGTTCCTGGCTTGTGAGTATATCTGCCCAGGATAGTGCAGTCCCTGGCTAATAAGGATATCTGCCCGGGGCAGTGCAGTCCCTCGCTTGTGAAAATATCTGCCCAGGGTAATGCAGTCCCTGGCTTGAGAGGATATCTGCCCAGGGTAGTGCAATCCCTGGTTTGTGAAGATATCTGCCTGGGGTAGTGCAGTCTCTGGCTTGAGAGGATATCTGCCCAGGGTAGTGCAGTCCCTGGCTTGTGAAGATATCTGCCCATGGTAGTGCAGTACCTGGCTTGTGAGGATATCTGCCCAAGGTAGTGCAGTTCCTGGCTTGTGAGGATATCTGCCTGGGGTAGTGCAGTCCCTGGCTTGTGAGGATATCTGCCAGGGATAGTGATGTGCCTGGCTTGTGAGGATATCTGCCAGGGGTAGTGCAGTATCTGGCTTGTCAGGATATGTGCCATGGATAGTGCAGTCCCTGGCTTGAGAGGATATCTGCCAGGTGTAATGAAATCCCTGACTTATGAGGATATCTGCCAGGGGTAGTGTAGTCCCTAGCTTGTGAGGGTGTACCAGACTGATATAAGCTTGTTCCTGTTTTAGGATCTTCTCAATAAAGCCCACAAAGGGAGTGATTCCACCATCCAGACATCAACTGTTTGTGATGAAACTCTTGCCAAAGGAGGTGAAAACCTACACACACACATTGAAACTGAGGCTGAATGCTGCGGAGAAACACACACAGGTAATGATGCATGCTGGGATGTGATAGCACTGTTTTGACAAACATGAATTGAGGTGTGTACTTTTTGTAAGATATTTCATAATTGCATTTTTATTTGTTTTATGTACACCTTTTATCACAAGTAAAATGATACTGAAGATAGTTGTTACATTTTCAATATTGTATTCAATATGTTTATGCTCTATGCAATAGTCCAGTGTAGTACAGAATTAAAATAGATAGGCCAAATTATGATTTGTTTTAGTGGAAAGTGAACTGTTTATTATTCTTAATATTGGGCTTAATAAAAATGTGAATATGAGGTCTATCTTGCAAACCAGATAGGAAACAGAACCCTTGTAAAGCCCTGTCTTAAATGTTTCTTTGAGCCCACATTCTCACAACCATGATAACATGTACATCAATCAAATCTCTGCACGAAAATCCCCCTGCATGAAAATTGCAGTAAATCGCAGTAACATCATCATTTTTGAAAGACTAATGTATATCAGATTAACCAGATATGTAAATAAAAACAATATATTGTCAAAATCTCAATTTGGATTTTAAAAAGCCCTTCTACATACATGGCTCTAACGATACTAGTTGACAAAATAGCTAAATCTATTGAAATAAAAAACATACAATTGAACTATTTGTAGATTTTGCCAAAGCTTTTGATACCTTTAATCATAACATCTTAATTAAAATATTAGCGCATTATGGAATTAGGGGTAATGTGCTCTATTGGATACAAAGTTATCCAAGTAGTAGAAAACAAACAGTGAAACTTCATGGGACTAACTCTGCCCTAAACAATATTAAATGTGGTGTACCACAAGGATCAATACTGGGGCTTCTAATATTTCTCTGCTATTTCTGTAAATGATGTTACTGGTGTCTCTCATCTTACATTTCCTATTATGTTTGCAAGTGATACAAATTTCTTTATACAAAGGGATACTTGGAAATAATGGAAATGACTTAAATACTGAATTAAAAAGGCTTAAAACAAATAAACTTTCTCTGAATATCCAAAAAACACACACACACAATGACCCTTAGCAATACTCATAGCGTACAAAACAGACATACTAAAATCAGTATTGATGGAACAAAATTAAATACTGTAAACTATAAAACATTTCTAGGAATAGTAATACATAACAAACTAAATTGAAGTGAACATATAAAATATGTATGTAACAAAGTAGCGAAGAGTATCGTTACTGATGATATATAATACTATGTATGTATTATGCTTATTATCATCAAGACAATAAAGTACCAATCAAAAAAATCAATACTTTCACCCCTCCAAATGTATTTCAGATTTTCCTCTCAGTTTAGTGAAATGTACGTTACGGTCTGGACCATTGGAGCCTGTCATATATATATATATATGACAGTATCAATTTTTTTCATATTTAGAAACACTAAATATTTGCTGCCAGTTTTTATAATGCAATTTGAAGTTATTGTCTTGAAAAAGTTTGTTGATGCATGTTTTGGATTGATAGGTATGATGTAACACTTAAATACCTAACTTTGATGTGATCTGTCTCAAAATTTGAATTCTTTGGGTGGGTCAGTTACGCTACCAATAACATGGCAATAAATTGACTTACAAGACGGACACTGGCATCATTGTAAAACTGAAATGTTGCCTTTTAACATGCGCTCATAACTCCATACTGCCAAAATGTACCTTACAGTCTGAATCATTATGACCTATAACAAATGAGTTAAAACCATATTCCATGATTTGCCATAATCAAATTGTGAATCAAGAAATATTTGTAGCCGTAGACTATGTTTGTGTCACCAGGAGATCCCAATGCAAGGCTCAGCAGAGGAGGCACTCATTCTGCTTGACACAAACGGCGAGATGTTCTTCAAACCAACGGCCGTCAACTCGCTGTCAAAGCGTCATTATGGCATACGCAACTTGTCCCGCATCCCACTGTGTTTCGAGTGGAAGATGCACGGCATTGATGCAGAGGTTCTGAGTATTGAACCAGTCACTGGAGTCATACAACCTAATGAGAAGATGGTAAGTAGACTAGCAGAAAATTTCATTGGTAAAAAAACATGATTTCATAGAAAATCTATTTACGCAATGCAACAAGACAACACCAGATATGGAAGAAATGTGGCCAGAATAACCTTCTGACATTTATTTATTATTCACCCGATAATTGGATGAGTTATTAGCTATGTACAATACAATCAAATGTGGGCCATTTGAGGTCTTAAACATTGCCCCATTTATTTTACCTATACATTCTAAAAACAAGGCCCACATTATAGAATACCATATTTAAATTATGGTAATACACCAGAACTATTAAAAAGACGCCTCCCAGACATTTAGACGATTAAAACTACTAACTATTACCACATCCTCGAGAGAGGTGGGGCCATTCCGCCACACCGTTTATTAATCCTACTTTAATTACCGCCCTAAAAACCCTGCGTACACTTAAAGGAGGAAAAGCCTTAAGGCAAAACCTCGTGTACCATTTAGAAACAAGGAAAAGCGTCAGCAAAGCTAAAATTATCGCATGTGCGTGTTGTGAAAATCCCATACATACTTATAACTAGTCTCATGGCAGGAGGGGAGGGAAGTGGAGTCAAAACTGATACGATATTCGATAAACAACTAAACACGAGGAATTTCAAATGTGGCCGCTGCTGGAGGTGCAGTGGCCTTTTATGTCCTGAATGGTCGGACTAGTTTTTACTGTATCACTACGCTAAAGCGCGGGAAGGCCGGCACGCCTCCCGGCCATTGGACTCTGACCTGGGCGGGACGGCCAGTACGCCTTCAGGCTATTGGACTCTGACCTGGTCAAGGTACAGTGTCAGCTTGTTTACCTAGCCTGCAGGCTGGCTCTAGGACTTTAGTGTTGCCTTGGTTGCCTCACAGAAATCTTGCAGTTGTTGAACATGGTTTTTACAAAATGTGCCAAAAAATATATTGTGTTCACAATGCTATGAAAATTACCATATAATGCTTTTTTCCAGTATGTTTTAATTTATAATCTATTATACTTATGCACTGCACAAAATAAAAATATTCATGTCAGACCTTAAGACAATGTCAGAATTAATATTTAGATGTTTCTATCATGCTGAAGGAACTTCTAAATATTCAAAGTATGTTGCAGAACATAATTTATCCGGTGTTGCAGAATATAGTTTATCCAGAACAACAATGGAAGTTCAATGTACTGCTAAATAGGTCAGATTAACTGCAGTCAGTGTATACTAACAACTGTGCACGTATTGTCCATAATCTTAACCCTGTGTATGTTTGAGAAAGTGAAACACAAATTGAAATGTTTCTTGCAGTTCCACAAGTGGTGTTTCCATCCAAAAATGGCAGACAGGAAGTACGTGATGCGACCGACCCTGATCGCTTGGGGCAAAGGTCAGAACACAATGTCCTCTGGTGGCAAGCGCCAGCAGTTTGTCGTTCGCAGTATTGGAGAAGGTGTGACAGCTGAGATCAAGGTAAGTAACAATGCAATGGCATTGAAATGTCTGGTTAAATGCTTGACCAATGTAGAGCATGTAGAGCATGTAGAGCTTGTTTGACCTTGACAGTTTCAACTATTCCCTTTAATGCAGAATTACACCTGTTACAACTGTGCGCCATATGGATGGAACATTTTAGTAGTTATAGCACCAAAACCAATTCAGGGATGCAAAATGGAGTAATATTCTTAGTTTGGCGAATTGAGAGGTAACATCAGGCTTCCTATCGCAATGGCGCTGTTCATGCAGTTTAAATTATGCGTCTTCAAAAACGTTATTCTGGTACACTGCTGGCCTAATATTTTCAGTTGTAGTTGCTAATGATTAGTTTCTGTTAACCCTTTCAGATGCATAGGCCCAAAAAGATGCCTTTTGTTTCCCTCCACTGTAGGATGTATCCTTCCTCTAGACATTTCCATTTTTCTCCATCTTTATTTCTTGTGACCAGAGGACCACATTACCCATTCTGCCATCATTCTACTATCATGCCATCATTCTACTATCATGCCATCATTCTACTATCATGCCATCATTCTACTATCAGCCATCATTCTACTATCATGCCATCATTCTACTATCATGCCATCATTCTACTATCATGCCATCATTCTACTATCATGCCATCATTCTACTATCAGCCATCATTCTACTATCAGCCATCATTCTACTATCATGCCATCATTCTACTATCATGCCATCATTCTACTATCATGTCATCATTCTACTATCATGCCATCATTCTACTATCATGCCATCATTCTACTATCATGCCAACATTCTACTATCAGCCATCATTCTACTATCATGTCATCATTCTACTATCATGCCACCATTCTACTATCATGCCACCATTCTACTATCATGCCATCATTCTACTATCATGCCATCATTCTACTATCATGCCATCATTCTACTATCAGCCATCATTCTACTATCAGCCATCATTCTACTATCATGCCATCATTCTACTATCATGCCATCATTCTACTATCATGTCATCATTCTACTATCATGCCATCATTCTACTATCATGCCATCATTCTACTATCATGCCATCATTCTACTATCAGCCATCATTCTACTATCATGCCATAATTCTACTATCATGCCATCATTCTACTATCAGCCATCATTCTACTATCAGCCATTATTCTACTATCATGTCATCATTCTACTATCATGTCATCATTCTACTATCATGCCATCATTCTACTATCATGCCATCATTCTACTATCATGCCATCATTCTACTATCATGCCATCATTCTACTATCATGCCATCATTCTACTATCAGCCATTATTCTACTATCAGCCATCATTCTACTATCAGCCATCATTCTACTATCATGTCATCATTCTACTATCATGCCATCATTCTACTATCATGCCATCATTCTACTATCATGCCATCATTCTACTATCAGCCATCATTCTACTATCAGCCATCATTCTACTATCATGTCATCATTCTACTATCATGCCATCATTCTACTATCATGCCATCATTCTACTATCATGCCATCATTCTACTATCATGCCATCATTCTACTATCATGCCATCATTCTACTATCAGCCATCATTCTACTATCATGTCATCATTCTACTATCAGCCATCATTCTACTATCATGTCATCATTCTACTATCAGCCATCATTCTACTATCATGTCATCATTCTACTATCATGCCATCATCTCTTGCTCTATTCGTGGTTACATTTCGGTTGTTCTGATGGTTGTCTTACATTCTTGCTGTGATTCTGTTCTTCCTCCTGGTTCCTATATACAGATATGAGATGGTCTCCTGTACTGCTGCACTGCTCTTGTTTTAGTATAGGACGAATCCAGAGAGGGTAGTCTAAGAGGGACGCAAAAGCCACAGGCGGCCGAACCAAATTAATTTTGGGTGCTGGAGCTTCAGCACGACTCCACGGTTACGCTGTTGGAATATTATATTGGAAGACGGGGGTGCTGTTGACAAATTACCATTGATGGGTCTAGGAGGGCATGCCACTCTAATGCTGGCATAATGTGACAAAATACCAAGGGTCTAGGGGGCATGTCCCCCAGCCTCCCTGGACCAACCTATGGTAATTGCCCTCCACTGCTCCCTGTCAGCAGTCCCCTCCCGCCACCATTCTTCGTCTTTTTCAAATCCCTCTTCCTTCTTTCCCTCCCTCTCTCCCTCTCTCCCATCATTAAACAGAATTGTTATTACATTTCAGGAACATTTTAGAAATGCAAAAAGCCGCCAACATATCACCAAGGACTGTATTTCAGTGACACATTGGCAAATATGTCTCGGTACTGCCCCCTGGTGTTGACAGTTCTCAGTGTACAAGATCACTGTCAAGGAGCGGAATCGACTTTAAAGAGCAAAATCTGGCTTATGAGGTCTTAAGACTGTTAGAAATACAGTATGACGGTCTTTTTCTGTGGCTTTGATGTTTCCCTGCATCTGCTCCTGTTGTTGGTTTGCTGTTTCCAGTCTCATCAAGTGACCTCCAGCATCATCCAACTTCTTACTATTGTATCTTATTATGGCTCATACTTTTGTTTTCCTGCTAATGACAATTTATGTGATTTTATCGTCTAGCACAAAGTTCTAAATTCTAATTAACATGGATTTATTATTTAAGTTTTGTTGTTGTGCAAACTATTGGGAAAACGTTGACGTGGGGATGAGGAATAGGAACCTGTAGGGAAATGACACTGATTAAGGAGGGAGGGATGGATGACATGGAGTGAGGTGAATGAGGGGCAGAAGAGCATAAAGATGACAAAGTTAGGGAAGGGAAGATGGGGTTTAGGCAGACTGGACGTTGGTTGCAAAGTGGGAGGTGCGAGCGGGGCCAGATGGGATGAGAGGAGGTTGAGACAGGCCAGTAAGGGAGAAGGAGGTGTGGAGGCTGTGGAATAAAAGGAGTGGATGGGATTCAGGCAGACAGGGAGACCAGGAAGAATGAGAGTTTGACATTAGGAAATGTGGTGAATCAGTGGCATACCTAGGATCTGAAAATGGGTGGCCATAGGGAGGGGGACAACACCTAATTCATTTTCAATGCTAAAATGCAGTAGTGCAGCATGATAGTAAAGAATTGTCAGTTATTATTGCTATTGGTGTCAGGTTAGACATAAGTATTGTCTCAGCATCTATTTCATGTTGCCAAATCCATGGTATAGGGGACATTTTCCCAAAGTATTTGCCAAAGTGGGCGTGGTTCAATATCACTGCTAAATATATGACTGGAGTGGACATATAGAAAGCATGAGGACGTGTTTCCCACAGTGGGTCAGTACCTCCTGCCTAATTTGGTATTTGTTCTCATTCATGACAGGCGGAGGTGCCCTATGTGGACTATGGGCCCGTCATGGTTGGCTCGACCATCTCGAAGGAGTTGGTTCTGATGAACGATGGTCAGTGCAGTCTGCACTACAAACTGCATGTGGAGCAGTCCATCGACAACACATACAGCAGCTCTCAGTTCCAGTCGGACCCCGTCGGTCAGTAGTCCAGTCGGACCCAGTCAGTCAGTAGTCAAGTGGTAAAAGCTTTATTTCATGACAGTAACCATGTCATGTTTACACTGTGGTTTTCAGTGGGCCTTCCCTTATCACTCCCAAGGTCAGTTTAATGTGTGGTCAAGAAACATATTTATAATTATAATATTTACTCTGTACCGCGCCACATCAAACACATTTCATGCTTGACAGAGAATGTTTAAAATTATTTATTAAATTTTTTTATAATTGAAGTGTTTCAATTCAGTTATTGGTTTGTTATGCCATCAGCGGGAAAATGTTTCCCTACATAATAAAGAATTGCAATTGCTGCACAATTGTATAATTATCAGATTCATTCTATTAAGTGTACATGCCCTAATTGGCATACACCCCCTTTTAGCAGCATCTGACCCTGACAGTGATCTCTAATGCTTCGTTTAACGGTTGAATCCATCATTGGAATTAAATTTTTTTCAATGTACCACTAGATTTAAAACTCAATGATGAAAATATATTGAAAGGTTCGCCTAAATTATCAGATTGTTCAGTGTTCTGGTACGTGTTTGCTCATATATGTGGATGCATAAATGGTTTTAACTAGGAACATCAGGAGCGAAAAGAAAATTGGGGTACACCACAGTGCACTTACATTACATGAAAATTGGGGTACACCACAGTGCACTTACATTACATGAAAATTGGGGTACACCACAGTGCACTTACATTACATGAAAATTGGGGTACACCACAGTGCACTTACACCACACAACAATGTGACACATTTTCTTGTCTCAAATATGTGTTAAGTGCACTATACATTTAATAGAATGAATATGGTCATTTGTTTTCTTGTCAAGATCTGGACTCTATTGCATATGTACTTTGTTTGTTTTAAGTGTGAAATAATTATAATCATACATCAGAGCGTAGAAGTAATAAGTGCGTGGAAAAGACTCGTGCAACAAGTTAATTGATGTTATCTGTAACAAATTAAGAAAATTACAAAAAATTGAGACATTTAATCAGACATGACATATAGTAAAAAAGCAGGAACTATTGGAAACTCCTGCCCAAAATCTGTAACACGGACACCTACGTCTGACTGTGTGTTTTGCGTTACTCACCGTGTGGTACTCACTGTGTGGTACTCACCGTGTGGTACTCACTGTGTGGTACTCACCGTGCTGCAGGTCTGCTGTTAGAGTGGCAGTACGGTGTGCTGGCCGCCAGGTCCAAGTGCTCTATCGGCTGCCTAGTGAGGCCGGTCAGACGTCTCTTCTACAACTGGATTGTCCACTACCAGCTCCTCAAGCCAGAAGACAGTGAGACTCTTTCTCTTCAGCTCACTGTGTGCATGTGGGACAGGGTAGATCGGTGGTTAGAATGCTGGGCTGTGTCTAGAAGCATGCAAGTCCTCCTACGGCCACTTTTGAAACTTCGGGCAATTTTGTTCACCCTACATTGTACTCTTTATTTCTTTATAAAATGTTCCATTATTCACATTGCATACAGACTGTAAACAGATTGCATGAATATACAATGTACCACTAAACCATTATTATTTGAAGATTGTTTCCCATGACACTTTCCCAAGATTAATGTTTATACTAACTAAAGTCAGAAGTGGACTACGCCAAGTTTCTTATATATTCGATGTTAGAAGTGGTATAGGCCAACTTTATATTTCATATTCTGTAATAAGTCCAACATCTTACAGATATTGGTAACACAGTGGGATGTGTATATACAGAACTTGTGAAAGTTAGCAGAACTGTCATATTTGGTGTCAGAAGTGGGATAAGCCAAACAAAATGACAGACATAAGATAGGCCAGGCAGAATTACCTGGTCACGTAAATATGTTACTTATTAACTTGTTTATATACTCATGTAGATATCCTAGTTACAGATTTCTTTCTGGGGTTCCACAAATGTCCGATCAAGTACGATACATACAGAGACATATTGTTGGACTCAGTATTCTTTCCCTGTCCTTGCTGTAGGTGAGGGAGACGGGGATGGGGAGGAGGAGGGGGAGAAACACTTCCTCTGCCACATCCTCGCCGCGGGAATGTACCCATCTATTGCGGTGTGCGACGCTCGTTGCTATGGCAGCACAAAGGGACTTAGCAAGAAGCAACTGTGGGACCTGTTCTCGCTTGATGAGTGAGGAGCTTTTGTATGTCTGTTTAATAATCAACTAGAAGGTTGTTGTGCTAAGTGTGGGGACAAATATGCTACAGCACTGCACATAAATTAAATATGTTTTAAATGTACCCAAAGTTGCTGCAGACAACTGCTTCTGATAATCCATTCCAGTTCTGGACAGTTTTGTTGAAAACTATTTTTATAAGCCTGTGTTTTGGCTGGCACCTTGATAAATCTCTCACAATAGCCATGCGTATTGTTATTTGCCTGATCAAGATGATCTGTACAGGAAGAGCAGTCCTCTCTCTCCCTGCTGTTGTTTTTCTTTGGAAATCTAGTGGCTCTCTGCTGTACATTGATGATTACGAGTATATCATGAATTTTAAAGCAAACCAAATAAACAATTTGTTAATAGAAAAACTTGCTTCTGTGATTGGTCCTCAGAATGTAAATGAATAAAAATGTAGATGATACTGGAATATCTTAAGAATGCAAAATCAAAGCTACTTGCCAAAAGGGATAACATCTTTATTTTAAATTAAAATCTTAAATTGAGCCTTTTCAGAAATTTCACCCAGATTGGTGTTTATTACATTTACCCTGAAATCCTTCATATATAAATGTATTTACACATTTAGTTAGTTTACATTGTTTAATTGGTTAAAATAATGTAGTTAAGAAAGTAAGTTTTGTGAATGCTCATCTAAATAAAGCATGTGACTACATAGCCTTCCTTTATGCATGCTTTTCCTTTATGTATGTGCAGCTTCAACACTGTTCTGGATGGTGACCCAGCATCAGCTGAACTGAGGTTCTCCACGTCTCGACTGGGGTATGTTTGTCCTGTCATATTCATAAATTGTGATTGAGCATGCAAGTGTATTGGCATGTTGTACAGTTCATGAAATCAAAGCTATGCAGATGATATTATGGGACTAGGTAAATGTGAGGCATGGTAATAGAGTGTTTTAAAAGACAGACCTCTCGCTCAAGGTAAACCAGGTTCGAATCCAACAATTTTGTTCATTTTGTTTAATTTGCTTCAGTATGTTGTGTTTAAATGAGTTGAAGAGAGCGGTGGATATGTGTGAACAAATAGTCTTTGTGCAGTAATTGCAACATGGCTGAATGTTGTTTAAATATTCTAGATGCACGGTGTCCGAATGAACAGGTGTCAAGTGTAAAGCACTTTGAACAGTTCTAAGAATGAACTGGATACCAAGAAGTTATTGTTACCTACAATAAATCTGTCAAACTAATTATTAACTCCAATAATAATAATAATGACAAACTTCTAATCATGTCTAAGCACATTTTATATGACCATATCTGATAGGTAATGGTGCACAAGCATGATACAAGATGGATAAATATATATAGAGTATGAATGTTACAAACAACAAGCAACTGATGGCAGTGCACTGACAGGGGACACATAGAGAGGCTGACTGAAAGATGGACAAACCATCTTAGAATGGGAGAGAGTTTGAGCCAATGTCTAAATTTAAATGCTACCTACATGTGACACAAACCTCAACAATCTGTATTCCTCATATTCTACCTCATGTCCATGTCATTGAGCCTCCACAGAATTGAGCAGTTTAACATATTATGATGTGATTATGCAATTTTTTCCGTAGTCATCTGGACAATGTCGTATCACAGACAAGAGCAATACTTGACTTCAACTTTAGCTCAGCACCAGTCGACAGCGAGCCGAGTTTTGTTGAGTTGCTGCTAGAGAACACAGGAAGCATTATATGTGAATGGTGAGTGATGAGTCCATAGTTTCACATTCGGTATAATGTGAGTGAAATATCCCATGAAAGGAGAAGGGAGCTGTGTTGATCTGGCCTGTGATAAGGAATTCATTTGCAACCATTGAAGGTTTGGACAGTTTATATCAGTCATCATTTGGTTGGCAAGTTCAACTATAGAAATAAGGATATGCCATTTTGTTAATGGGGAATAATGTCTGCAGCACAAGGGAAGATGACATTCCATTCGCTAACGTAACTTTAACAATTGCTGCATGTATATTTCTGATAGAAATATACTGAAAATGTAAAATTGTTGCACATGTAATGTAAGCAGTAGATATTTATTTCTTTTCTTATGCATAAAATACAAATAAAATTATAATTCTTGTTTGTTGTTAAATTAAATTATTTTTAGAAAATTGCAAAACAAAAAACATTAATATTTCGACACAAAAAGGAAATATTGATTGTAGAGTAAGTGTATCAATACAATAATTGCATTAGCTGATACATATTTATGCATTGTTCATAGAATAATCAATACTCTATCTGGCAAAGATACAATCACAGTTATACACTACAACAGGTCCTCTACTTTGGCAGGTCATTCCTGTTTCCAAATGATGTCCACGAAGACCTAGAGTATTGGGCAGAGACGGGTGATTTGGATGACCAAGAACTGCATGAGGTACTGTTTACATCAGTTGATACTAACTTCCATGTCTAATTTAATGTGTAATAATTTTATCAAAATGTTGCACTGTCTGATTTCACAATATTCACAAGTTCCCTCTATCTTTTATGGCACTTTCTTGTACACTTCATTCACGTAGCAACACAAACTGACGTTGCAAGTTGTAAATAATTAACCAAATTTACCAATTACATTTGCTTTATAATATTTATTATATTTTTGTTAACAAATATCCCCATCTGATTGAAGTGGCATTGTATGAATACATGACTCGTTTCATAACTAGTTGGCTAATTTGATTGTAAATGTAACTACCATAACGACTGCATATTTGGACACTTAAAAATATCTCTATTATCAGCTGTCCGAAAACCTAAAATACCTAAAAATAATTCTCATATAATTTCATAGAAATAAGTTCTATTTACCGATGGGTCAGAAAACAAAGTGCTCAAAAATAATTATTTTAGTAGATTTTTATGATGTTTGATAAGATGCACTGTCCAAATACACACAGTCATTACAGTATTGACAATTTAGAAAATTGTCTTCTGAAAACCTGACTCTCGTTCTCCAGATGAAGGTTCAGGACAACAAACTGTTTGTGATTGAGCCGAAGAAAGGCAAACTGCAGCCAGGGGAGAACCAAGTGATCAAGTTCACCTACAAACACATCATGGCCGGCACAGACCGTCTGCCCATTCTCTTCAAGGTCGCCAGAGGTCGTGAGATAGTGGTGAGTATATTAGTTAAAACAGTGGGTTATCATATATGATTTTACAGTTGTTGTAAAATACTTGTACCAAGGTTTCACGTGTGTTGTGTGTTTGAAATAAGGGCTGAGGCAGGAGGTTGGCATAAAAATAGTAGGGGATTTGGCGCAAAATTTATGTGAGGTGGATTCTAAAAAATTATGGGAGATGACCCAAAAACAGAATAAATGCATAATGGACTCTCAGAAATAGTGGTAGGAGGATAGTTAGCCCATAAAAACAAATGGTAGATGGGAGATTGAGACCCCTGCCACACCCCCTATCAAATTATAATAGTGCGCTAAATGTTGTATGAACAAATGCCCGAGAACTTCTGTGTCGAACATTTTGATGCAATTATTTCACGAGTGTGTGATTACTAAATAAGCTGTAGTTCAATTGTGGATTAAAGCAGTATATATTGTATCTCAGAAATCGTAAACTAAGATCAGTATGAGAGAAAGATGGTATACCGTTTTCGCTAATAATTTTGTAGAGGGATGCAGTAGTGGAGTCATGTCCTTTACCGAGGCAGAAATTGTTGCGTAATTTAGTTTACTGGTATACCATAAAACGTAAATTTTGGAGTTGGAGCAATGTCAACATAACATTCATTAGATTTGTGTCATAATGTCGTTCGTATTTGATTTAATTTTGATCACCCAAGTTTGTAATCTAATTTTTTTTGTATTATAACAGTTTTTGTTTTATGTTATTTTGTTGGATAAAATGTGTTCGCTGTGGTGATTTGTTGGATAAAATGTGTTCGCTGTGGTGATTTGTTGTATTTATTAACATTTAGAAATGTATATGATAGTGATTGGATTGTTACCTGCGTGCTGTACTGTTTTCGCCCCACTAATGTGTAACTGTCTGTACACTTATTTTAAGTATGGCCTTGGAAGAAATATCACGGTAAGTAATAGGACAACGGATTGCACGAGTTTGTTGGCATTTCTTCACCGTTTGGTGCAGTGGTTTGCATGTTTATTTGGATTGTGCTTGGTTTGGTGTTCAGGTTCCATAGGTAATAAACACTTTATAGAAATAATTAAAATGACTTGATGACTGCTATATGCTTCGATGTTGGTTTTCTGGAATATCTTCAGCTACATCTTACAAAACCATTTATTATTTATAGTATGATACTATATAGTCGCAGTTAAAAATGAGGAATATTATTGACCCAAACATTCATACTTCTTCCAACACGTTCATGAACATTTTATGATTCTGTCAGGTTTTCTAAAGATACATTTATATTATTGTTACATCACTCAACAATATATTGTTTAAGCAAGTTCATAATTTATGCATTAACGGCTTCAAAGAATGGCCAGCGTAACTAAATCATTTTGGAAGTTGTATCAAAATTAATGATAAACAAAATTAATTTAATTGAACAAAATAACTGGTTTTGTAGCAAGTGCTGGACTGGTTGGAGAGATTATTACATGCACATTTTGATGCATTGCACGCATTGCATTGTGATTGCAATTAAGACAAAATGATGCTGAAAACAAGACTAAGAACAACTTCAAGGGCATTCAGTATTGTTGTTTTGAGCACCATCTGGTGGGTAATCTTCACAACAAAATGATGCATTTCATTATTAGTATAATAAAATTCGATTCATGTGGAACCGTAAGATAACTGCTTGTTCCTCTATGATGACTAGTGTTTGTATTACGTCGGAATATTGCACAATAACTCGTTCTGACACTCGTTTCGACCCAAAAGCTATACTTGTAAACATGCTCTGAATGCATGGAAAGGGTCGGCCTGATGCGAATGTGTGTCATAAGTGACGTCACGATACCACGTGATCGCCTAGCTCATTAAAATTTTATTTTCCATGGGAATCGCTTCACAGACGGGCTTAAAATCGAATTTATACAACAAATGTATTTTTCTGTATTTGTTTAATGTTGTCAAATGTTACATACAATGTTAAACTTTGTGTACACATGGAGAAAGGATTTTAGCTAATGCCTTATTTTTATTTCCTTTAAATCAACAAATCCCTCCCTTTAATGGATGTATTTATTAAATTACAAAAAACTACTCCAGCCTAGAATACCAGCATGTTGCTGGCTTGCATGGCTAACACTATATACCAGACAGACACGTATCATCAGAACATACTTCTTTATGTTTGTACACTCACCTGTGATGTAATGTTTCAGCTGAACTTCATTGGCGTGACCGTTGAGCGTGACCGCCGTTACATTCACTTCAACAGTGACCAGTTCATGTTTGCCCCAGTGCCCATTGGGCAAAAGAACAGCCCGGTGCAGGTGTACGAGCTCTTCAACGGAGGTGCAAAGCCCGTCAAGTACAGCTTTGGGCTTGCCCAGCTGGAATTTCTCAACCAGGTGGGTGAAGACAACGTTCAGATAGTCAGATTTACTGTGAGATCGGTCAAACACTGGTACAAGAAAACAGTCATAAGTGAATACAAATTATATATATATATATATACACTAGTTTGCTACACTGTATGTGTGCAGTTACTCTGTACGACCTAATTAATGTTGGTATTGGTATTATTAATAGATCTGCACTATCAGAATAATATAGTATTTCAATATTATTTAATGTTTGCATTTATTATGTTAATTTGACTGTACACACTATCATACATTTCCGTACAACATCTTTGAGTTGTAAATGATTAGGTATTTTCTAATCGGTTAATCACTCAAGTGTGATAAAATGTAGTTGTGCAACAAGTTGTTTAGCTTCTTGTGTATTCCATTCGAACATCCTTTTATATCCACTGGAAGAATATGTACGCCACTGCCAAAGCATGTCAAGATTATTGTAGCCAGTATTATGTTTGTTTTAAAATATTTATTGAATGGTACTGATAAGTAAGACCCATTGCGATTTTCCACTTGGCAGGCAAACTACAACTACAAGATTTACGAATGCCTCACTCCAAATGGTGAGATCTTGCCAGGGGAAACAGCCAAAGTAGAGTGGAAGTTCTCACCGCTCGAGGCTAAGATGTACACGGTAAATACAGTTGTTTTGAACAATTACCGTTGAATTCAGTGGCAGCCTGATCAGGATAGAAGGTTGGCATGTCATGAAATACGTTGCAAAATTCTGCCTAAAACCAGATTTTAATGAATATGAAGAAAACCTGTTGAAAATAGATTCTTTATGTTTTTCTCTGCAACTTTATTGCATGTGACATAGACAGAGAACGAGGGAGGAGATATTGATGAAGAAAGAACAGGAAACAGAAGGAGGAGTTGAAGGCGAACAGCAACGGTGGTGAGATAGTGTCTGAAACGAAGTCTCGAAAGGGCCCGGGTGAACAGTGGAGAGAGGGGAAGAATGGCAGAGGATCACAAGGGCCCGGGTGAACAGTGGAGAGAGGGGAAGAATGGCAGAGGATCACAAGGGACCGGGTGAACAGTGGAGAGAGGGGAAGAATGGCAGAGGATCACAAGGGCCCGGGTGAACAGTGGAGAGAGGGGAAGAATGGCAGAGGAACACAAGGGCCCGGGTGAACAGTGCAGAGAGGGGAAGAATGGCAGAGGATCACAAGGGCCCGGGTGAACAGTGGAGAGAGGGGAAGAATGGCAGAGGATCACAAGGGCCCGGGTGAACAGTGGAGGGAGGGGAAGAATGGCAGAGGATCACAAGGGCCCGGGGGAACAGTGGAGAGAGGGGAAGAATGGCAGAGGATCACAAGGGCCCGGGGAAACAGTGGAGAGAGGGGAAGAATGGCAGAGGATCACAAGTGATCGGGTGTACAGTGGAGAGAGGGGAAGAATGGCAGAGGATCACAAAGGACCGGGTGAACAGTGGAGAGAGGGGAAGAATGGCAGAGGATCACAAGGGACCGGGGGAACAGTGGAGAGAGGGGAAGAATGGCAGAGGATCACGAGGGACCGGGGGAACAGTGGAGAGAGGGGAAGAATGGCAGAGGATCACAAGGGACCGGGGGAACAGTGGAGAGAGGGGAAGAATGGCAGAGGATAACAAGGGACCGGGGGGACAGTGGAGAGAGGGGAAGAATGGCAGAGGATCACAAGGGACCGGGTGAGCAGTGGAGAGAGGGGAAGAATGGCAGTGGATCACAAGGGACCGGGGGAACAGTGGAGAGAGGAGAAGAATGGCAGAGGATCACAAGGGCCCGGGTGAACAGTGGAGAGAGGGGAAGAATGGCAGAGGATCACAAGGGACCAGGGGAACAGTGGAGAGAGGGGAAGAATGGCAGAGGATCACAAGGGCCCGGGTGAACAGTGGAGAGAGGGGAAGAATGGCAGAGGATCACAAGGGCCTGGGGGAACAGTGGAGAGAGGGGAAGAATGGCAGAGGATCACAAGGGCCTGGGGGAACAGTGGAGAGAGGGGAAGAATGGCAGAGGATCACAAGGGACCAGGGGAACAGTGGAGAGAGGGGAAGAATGGCAGAGGATCACAAGGGCCTGGGGGAACAGTGGAGAGAGGGGAAGAATGGCAGAGGATCACAAGTGATCGGGGGAAGGAGAAGAACTATATTGAATTAAAAATTAAGCCACCCTTCACTCAACCACAAATGTGGGCCTAACAAGATGTCATTCCATATTGCATGTTAACATATGATAACTCATATTTTGGTTGTACGTCAGGTGCCCGTATCATTGACACGGGCCTAACAAAATATCATTCCATATTCCACATTAACATGATAACTGACATTGTGGTTGTACTTAGGTGGACGTGCCTATCCGCATACACAACGCAGACACTGCAGTGATCACCTTCACTGGGGCAGGGTATGACCAGCGTGTGATGGGCGACACAATGCCCTTCAATGACAGGATCGCAGATAGCAATGTACCCCTCCAACAGCTTATCCACCCTGTGGGGCAGGTAAAGACTGGTCAATATAATTGGCCTTTTTATTAACAACCAGACTGGGCTGTTGGTGGTCTATGCATGAACATACTAACTTGGAGGCATATTTACAAGTGTTATTTTTTTCAGAATATAAACATCCTCATTTTTCCCTAAATGGACAGTAGGAAACATTTGTACTTGCCACAGGACTTTATTAAAGTGTTGCAGAGCGTCTGGAGATATGCAAATAGACTTGACACTAAAAAGACTTACAATCTTTTATTATGGTACATTTTATTACAACTGTCAAGGAAACAAATCTCTAATTGTCTATTTGATGTAATTATTACATTACTGAAAGTCCTGCCTTGGTTCTCTATTTAGGAGGTGGCACCTGTAAAACAAAGAGGATAACATTTAACATAAAAGTTATAATTTTTTATTATAGCTAGCTAATGCTTTACTTTTTACATTATGCTTTTTTTAGTCATTTCAGTTTAAGTTGTATCAACCCATTTTAAATATAACATATTCAATTATTGTGGTGAGCCTTTGAGCTCGGGAAGAAACAACTCTGTTTCTATGATGCACTCTACACTGTCTGGTTCTTTCCGCTTTGCAGTCCAACACAAAATTTGTAAGCCACAAAACAAAGGATCCAGTAAGTGATTCACTGAGCTGTATCATGCAATGTGAGGTGTTGTAGAAGCATGACATGAGCACAGAGTAGTCGTAGTATAAGTATGCTCTTTAGTTATTTACAAATTTCACTATACAAAGACACATGTACACACACGCACACACACACACACACACACACACACACACACACACACACACACACACACACACACACACGCTTACACACACACACACACGCTTACACACACACACACACACACACACACACACACACACACACACACACACACACACACACACACACACACACACACACACACACACACACACACACACACACACACACACACACACAGACACACACACTCACACACACACACACACACACACACACACACACACACACACACACACACACACACACACACACACACACACACACTCACACACTCACACACACACACACACACACACACACACACACACACACACTCACACACACACACACACACACACACACACACACATACACACACATTAGCCTGTGCACAGTATTGATATTATTTGCAACATTTGCATGCTGAATATTCGACTATGCCACTTTATTTAATGGCTTTTGATATTTACAATGCTTTCTGTTTTCACACTTTGCATTTTAAATAGGGATTATATTTTGTGCCTCTTCAGTTTTTGGACTTGTGCTCATGTAGTGCGTAGTACCACTTGCTTAGTTTTGCATTTATTTATGGTATGGTACCAAAAATAATAATTTATAATTCATTCATAATTCATGCATGCATGCACATGTGCCTTTACGCGTGCATGTGTTAGTGTACATACATACACGTATGCGTGTTATAGAGCGAGTCTGGAACAGCAACAAGTAATCACTGTACTGTATTTAGAGACCGTGAATGTTAATTATACAATGATTCTATAAGTCTATAAACTTATGGTTATTACCTGTATTTGTTTGTACGAACTGTACTGTCCGCAGAAAATAATAAATATATAAATATTATATATCTAGATATAGCATAGTTATATAGTATTTGTTTATAAATCGTTCCATGACCTTGCAGCTGTGTTACCTCTCGAAGGAACGTATCTCTCTCGGTAACATCCCGCTGTTCAGCCAGTGTCGCTACCTGGTGGCTCTAGTGAACAGGTCAGCCGGACAAACGGCTGCCTTCAAGTGGTACATCACATCCAAGAAGGACCAGAAGGTGAGTTGACCAGTTGATTCACTCAGCACACTGTGGTGTAGCATTTAATTTTGTGTACACTGGCAGGTTTATCCCAAAGGAAAAGTTAACACTGAAATTGATTATATTATTCTCTCTGCTGTACAGCATGTCAAGTATTGTCTCCCAATGAAAGATATGGTGTACATCTTAGCATATTTTCATCAATTATTTATGTTTAATAATCCTCACTATTATAGAAATAACACAGAATAACACACAATTGATACCATCTGAGAGAAAAGGCATCTGTCTAAATATTTTATTGATCTATTTGATAGAGTCCACAGTCATTGTACCCTCAAATACCTACCATCGAAACATAAAATTCAATGTAAATATACAATAGAAAACAATAGTAAAATTGGCATGTTAAACACAAGAAATCATCATAATATATACAACAGTGATTGTTGATTAAATGGTATAGGACCTAAATGCTTTTAAACGTTTTTGAAGTTAAATGTTCAACAACAGAAACCTGGCCACCGAATGTTCTGTGTCTTTCAGTTCGTGTCTGTTAGCCCCAACAGTGGGGTGCTGAAGCCAGGGGTGAGCCAGGCCTGCAAGGTCATCTTCACAGCACTTGGGCCGCCATCTTTCTTTGACATTGACCTTGTCTGTGAGGTAGGTAAAGGGCAGTTAGTTAGGCATAGCCACAATAGATTTAGATGAATACTTATTGCTTCATCGGTAAAGAACACCATATACCTGACATGTTTATCCTCTCATTTCTAGTGGGAGACATTTTGAATCATTCACAGATTATTCTATTTATGACAGCTACCAAGATATGATCAATTGCAGAAAATATGCTTAACATTATGAACAATCGATTTATGTCCATTTAACGTATAGTACAAACCCTAAATCTGGTAAGAATTTGTAACTAATGGAAAATTTAAAAAACAAACAAACTATGGTGTTTCTTTTCTTCTGAAGTGTCATAAATTAATCCCAGAAAGTTTGGTGTTTTGGAGGGAACCATTAAGATAACCCCAACACACACAAACACATACAAGCACGCACAAACACTGGCATAACAAATTCCCCCATCAAAGCAGCATAAAATTCAATAAAAAAACATGCATCTCTTATTCCCTGCCACTGCCCTGTGAAGGCAGGAACCAAGGTGACACACTGATGTAAAGAAATGCAAAGGTCAATTATGGTAGATTTCATGAGTGTGGGAAGGGGTGTGTTTGATACAGGTGTGTGTCTCATGATTTTTCCTGTAATTTTCTTTCTGTGACTTTTCCTGTGACTTTGTTTCCTACATTCGATCCTCATGTGGGTCAGGTGGTGAGCAAGACGGAGCAGGAGACGTACCGGGAGCAGATGGTGGCCTGGGAGAAGGAGCAGGAGAGACAGATAGTCGAGTTCACCATCACCGAGGATGACATCAACGCTGACCAGCGCGTCGCTGCTGCAGTAGTGCTGCCCTCTGCTGCACAGGTGAGACAAGCAAATAGTTCCTGTTCGCCTGCCTGTTCACTGCCTGTATCCTCAAATTGAGGCTAGGCGGTATACTAGTCGAAGAAGACATGAATCAGACATGAATCGGTCTAATGTGAAAACTCCTTAATTCTTGAATTCCTTAAAGAAAGTTGTATCTGTTTTGTTGGGGTGGTTATTTGTTGTGATTCAGGCATGTCTGTGAGTATATGATACATGTGTGGTGATATGAAATGTCAGTTCTAGTTGATTTTTTAGTGACTGCAATGAATTTATGGAGAATATGTTGATCTTTAAAAACACATTTTGAAACAGCAACATGTTTTTTTAAGGAAAAACTATGATATCCACCATGGGTTGATACAGACAGAAACGATTAGCAATATAAGGATCTCCTTTTTTGTTAATTGATGTATCCATCACATGACCTATTGCCTAACAATATAAGATCAAGCTGAATTATAGTGTGGTTCAACATAAAACCATTAAATAATTTCTCTGCCGATTTGACCAAAAGTACATAAAAAAAGTTGCACAAACTCGCTAGCAAAGTGTACCATAGGTTTTCTTTATCGCAAAAGTAATTTGAAATGAGATGAGTGAAAAAAACGAACTGAGGAGGCACCTTTAAGTGTTCTTCAATGTGTGTTCTGCCTGTTGTTCCACAGTCGGCCATGCAGCCCCTCCACACCCCCTCCTCTGTCACCCAACCCCACCAGACCATGTTGGAGGTCCACTCCCAGATCCATATGCCGACCAGTCGACTGAGAACCGTGTCAACCAATGCCACTGACCCGTCACCCCACAGCTCCGACACAGATCTACTCTCTAGCAAGGTTTGCAATCTGGATATATGTGACCTGCCACAGTGAACTAGGTTTTAATTTGCACAGGCCTATTCTGCACATGAGACAAAAATAGCTGTCTAGGTCACGTCCCATCAGTTTTGTGATTTTGACAGAAATGCCACCTTGTAATCTCATCTTTCAACAATCAGTCTATTTTCCTTGACAAATACTTCAGAACTTATAAAATACCTGCAGTGATGAAACACACATATTAAAAAACAATGTACAATATGAGTCAGAATTACATTGTTTCTGAAAATGTCGGTTTTTGTAAACATTGCTTCAGTTTTAGTAATAAATCAAAAACAACTTAAAATATTTCCACAAGTGGGGTTTCATTTTAAAGTTCATGCATCATCTGTGGAATCCTTATGGTACAGAATCCAACTGTGCAACTTAATGCCCTCGTTGCTGTGGCAGGTCACATATGAGTCAAGATAACTTTGTTTTCTAAAATGTTGCTTTCTTAAAATTTGCTTCAATTTTAGCAATCTAAAACTTCTGAAGATATTTCCACAAATAGGGTATTATCTTAAAGCTCATAGTCTATGGAATGCAGAAAGGCACAAAACTCCAAGTCAACATTTTGCAACTTAATACCCAATTTCCTGAGGCATTATCACAAGATATTTCTCATGGCACCAACACTCATTTCGACGTACTCACTGAAGCTGAAGCACAGGAATTGTTGGTTGATTGCAGATTTTAAAGTCTGCTAAGAAATCATTATACATACAGGTAGATATGTTTTACTGAGTAAGAACTGTATGCAAACTATTCTTTTGAAGTAGGGTAATATATTAATCTGAATCTCCTACTTAATAACAAATTGTCAGAAGCAGAAACAGAAATTACAATGTACTTGGCCCTCTTCATCCCTCCTATAACCACATTTAAGAACCACCTCTCTGTCTTAAGAAAACCTGAATAGTTTTCAAAGATGACACTGCATGTAACCTACCGGTATGTTCTTTGTTTGCCAGCGGAGACAGGAAGGTGTAGTGGACGAACGGCCTCCTAGTGTCAAGTCATTGAGGTCACTGGAGGTCTCCAGGACCCCCTCTCCTGAGATCTCCAGATACAAGGTGCGGGTTTCACGTGGCCATCTGTGTAACTATATATAGTTATATATAATTAGAGAGATGAGAGACAGAGAGAGAGAGGAGAGAGGGGTAGAGAGAGAAGGAGTGAGGAGAGAGAAGAGAGAGAGAGAGAGAGAGAGAGAGGGGGTGGAGAAAGAGAGGAGAGAGAGCAAGGGAGAGGAGAGAGAGAGAGAGAGGAGAGAGGAGAGAGGAGAGAGGAGAGAGAGAGAATGAGAGGAAAAGATACAAATGTTGCCTTATCTATCCTGTTTGGTCTTCATGGCTCCTGTCCATGTCTATCATGTCTATCATCCCAGTTGTTATATATCTTTTTTTCTAATGTTCCTTGCCAGGTTGTCTGTCAATGCCTCACTTTATGTTTCCTTTCTGGTGTCCATGTTACAACTGTCAGGGTGTGGCTTTCTTCTTTCTGTCTATTTACATGTTCTGTCAAATTCCATCTTCGTTTCTTGATTTCGAAGCTGATCTACATCTTTGATGCCATCATTACTAAATCAATTGGAAGTTGTTTGTCATAGACTCTGCCTCCATCAAAGAACAGTCATTAGTGAATCTAGGATAAGGTGTGTGTGTCGTAGATGCTGCCCCTCCCCATCAACCAGCAGTTACTAGTGAATCTAAGGGAAGTTGTTTGTCGTAGATGCTGCCCCCATCAAACAGCAACCATTAGTGAATCTAAAAGAAGATGTTTGTTGTAGATGCTGCTCTCATCAAACAGCAGTCATTAGTGAATCTAGAGGAAGATGTTTATCATAGACTCTGCCCTCCTTCAAACAGCAGTCATTGGTGAATCTATAGGAAGGTGTTTGTCATAGACTCTGTTCTCCATCAAACAGCAGTCATTAGTGAATCTAAAGGAAGGTGTTTGTCATAGACTCTGTTCTCCATCAAGCAGCAGTCATTACTGAATCTAAAGGAAAGTGTTTGTCATAGATGCTGCCCCCATCAAACAGCAGTCATTAATGAATCTAAAGGAAGGTGTTTGTCGTAGATGCAGCCCCCATCAAACAGCAGTCATTAGTGAATCTAAAGGAAGGTGTTTGTCATAGACTCTGCCCCCATCAAGCAGCAGTCATTATTGAATCTAGAGGAAGGTATGTTTGTCATAGATGCTTCCCCCTATCAAGCAGCAGTCATTATTGAATCTAGAGGAAGGTATGTTTGTCATAGATGCTTCCCCCTATCTAGCAGCAGTCATTATTGAATCTAGAGGAAGGTATGTTTGTCATAGATGCTGCCCCCTATCAAGCAACAGTCATTATTGAATCTAGAGGAAGTTATGTTTGTCATAGATGCTGCACCCTATCAAGCAGCAGTCATTATTTAACAAGATTTAACAAGATTGCCATCCAGAAAATTACTCTTGATGGCAGTTGGACAAGGAAGCCTTTTGGCTTATCGAGAGTCCAATACTTTTTATCTACATGTATCCCGCCTTTTTAAGGTGTGTGTCGATTTTATTTTTAAACATATTCACGCTACTAGCACCAACACAATCAGGAGATAATCTGTTCCATTCATTTACAGTCCTTTGTGAGAATGAGAACTTTCTTATATCTGATCTACACTGCTCCTTTACTAATGTAGCTTCATGTCCTCTGGTCCTTCTATCTTTCTTAACTGAGAAAAAAAAAATTCTATCAATATTTTCATAACCATTCAATATTTTAAACACTTCTATGTGATCTCTCAATCTCCTGGTCTCTAGTGTTGTTAAACCACATTCTTTTAGGCGTATTTCGTAACTAAGATCCCTCAGATTTGGTATCATTTTAGTCGCTCTCCTCTGTACTCTTTCTAGCATATCTATGTCCTTCTTGCGATATGGCCTCCATGCTTGTATACAATATTCTAAATGAGGCCTGACTATTGTTTTGTACAGCGGTACTATTAATTCTTTTTTCTTATACGCTATATTTCGCCTAATTATTCCAAGGATTTGATTTCCCTTTGACGCTGCAATTCCGCACTGCTCTGAAACCTTCATATCAGCACTAATGGTTAACCCTAAGTCCTTTTCTTTTACAGTAGTACTTAGAACAGTACCCCCCATTTTATATTTTACCTCTTCATTCCCATGACCTGTGTGGAGGCATTTACATTTCCCAAAATTGAACAGCATTTGCCACTTTTCAGACCATTTGATCAACCTATCAAGATCATCTTGTAAATGCTGCCTGTCTCCATCACTTTTAATCCTTCTAAACACTTTTGTATCATCCGCAAATTTTAACACCTTGCTTGTTATATCATCGTCCAAATCGTTGATATATATTAAGAATAATATAGGTCCTAGTACTGATCCCTGTGGTACCCCACTCAATACCGATTTCCAGTTTGAAGCCTCCCCATCAACTACTACACGTTGTCTTCTGTCATTATTGATTCTA
This sequence comes from Escarpia spicata, assembly GCA_963995525.1. Taxonomy (NCBI): domain Eukaryota; kingdom Metazoa; phylum Annelida; class Polychaeta; order Sabellida; family Siboglinidae; genus Escarpia; species Escarpia spicata. The sequence goes on from OZ023212.1 coordinate 11,803,172, forward strand.
GAGGAAGGTATGTTTGTCATAGATGCTTCCCCCTATCAAGCAGCAGTCATTATTGAATCTAGAGGAAGGTATGTTTGTCATAGATGCTGCCCCCTATCAAGCAGCAGTCATTGAATCTAGAGGAAGTTATGTTTGTCATAAACGCTGCCCCCTATCAAACAGCAGTCATTATTGAATCTAGAGGAAGGTATGTTTGTCATAGATGCTGCCCCCCATCAAGCAGCAGTCATTATTGAATCTAGAGGAAGGTATGTTTGTCATAGATGCTGCCCCCTATCAAGCAGCAGTCATTATTGAATCTAGAGGAAGGTATGTTTGTCATAGATGCTGCCCCCCATCAAGCAGCAGTCATTATTGAATCTAGAGGAAGGTATGTTTGTCATAGATGCTGCCCCCTATCAAACAGCAGTCATTATTGAATCTAGAGGAAGGTATGTTTGTCATAGATGCTGCCCCCCATCAAGCAGCAGTCATTATTGAATCTAGAGGAAGGTATGTTTGTCATAGACGCTGCCACCCATCAAGCAGCAGTCCGTGGATGACATGAGGTTGAAGAAGAAACAAACCACCAAGATGATGAAGTCATTCTGGCCGATGCCTCAGCCACCAAAGCCATTCTTGCTTCACCTGGGGGTGACTGCGAGAACTCACGACATCAGCGAGTTCCAGCAGAATTTCCCCGATGAATACGAACACTTCTTCATAGACAGGTATGAGATGTTGGCTCACATACTCCAGATGTAATATTTTTACCACATAAAATAAAATTTCATTGAATTGTCTTTTTTTAAAGTATTGGTACACAAATTGAAGTATATAATGAACTGTTCTGTTGTATGACTGTTTTAAATTGTCGATAGAAATGTTAATTTTCAAACTATGTGACATCTTATTTGCAGTCTTGTTACACTATTGTTTAATTACCGAGGCTGTTGCTTTGTCTCTATCATTGTTGTTTATTTATTCATAATATTTATACTCATCCTTTTAAAAAACATTTCACATCCAACAGCTAATTATCATATTCAATAATTTCTGTTCATATGATCGATCAGACAGTAAAATACATGTCATTTTCTTGTTGCAGACTGCTTAACGAATCTACCGAGGAACCGGCCAATGACAATATCGAACATGATGATTACAATAAGATTGCGTGTCTGAAGTCTGAGAGTGAGGTTGTCGCTGATGTCCTCACTGACGTTATCAGGTGGGTAGTCACCAGTCATACACGCACAGTTGTAGCATGTAAATCTGTATTTGTCTGTTTGTTGTTACTTATGCACTGTCGCATTTCGTGGCCGATCCAAACAAAACTCTGTACCATTATGTGGGGGGACATAATTATGGACTTGGGTTCATCTTATGTTAAGCCACCATTTTATACTTCTTAGAATTACCCTTTACAACATTAGGCATATTTTTGTGATTTAGAACAATCATAGAAATACACATAACGTTATCAACATGTAAGAAGAATACAAGAAAAGTATTCAAATTATCGTGCAAATGCTTTGTATGCCCATGCTATCCTGTGACGTAACCATGATGTGGTTATCGCATGAGACCGTGACTTGTGAAAACAGAGATGGACGTGAGATGGTTGGATGTGGAGCTTCATAATGAACATTTACAAACAAAATAACCAAGTCTCTTATATCGCTGAAGTCAAATCAGTGTTCGTACACAATGACAGATACCAAGTTCAAGGCTAGTGAAAGGAATATTCAAGGTGATTTAACCGAGAACGAACTGGTACCAGACTACTGACTGCTACCTACAGCTGGTCAACAAAACAGCAAAATGCTAAAAATCATAGTACATAACACCCATATCCATATAAAGTGATTGGTCAAGGAAGATCAGTTTGAATTAACAGGAAGACCTGCATCATAAAAGGGTCCATGGGCAACTGTTGTGCGTTACAAGTAGATAAGCTGATGGGTAGCAGAAGTGCTCACCAGACAGAGGGAGAGGGGGTACTGATGAACAGAGGCTACCAGGGTCAGGGGGCAACAGTTACTGAAGCCAACAGGAGTCCCATGGATTATGCAAAATAAGCAGATAAGGCTACCTGGGTCTCTGACTGAGATCAGCAGGGAATGTACTTTCTACCAGTGGACAAAGGCCAGAGGCAGAGCATAATCAAGGCTTTTTAAGGCTGCAAGTCAGAATTCAAGGATATCAAGGCCTTGAAATGGGATTGGTGTAATTCAAGGTTTTCAAGGTCCCATACGGACCCTGTAAAATGAATCCTGACATGGAAATGGATTCACAGAGTGGTGGTTTCTATATCTAACCGGCCTTGTATGTACATAAGAGCACTCCACTCATCAAAACTCTAATCACACCAATCCTAATCACATAATATGTGCCTAATACATATTACATACATATTACTATTGCTGCTTGACATCTCAAATATCAAATATCCTGCATACAGTTGTTATCTTAAACACTTCACCTCAAGTTTTTGTCATAAAGAAATCCTTTTGTGGCCAGAATTTCAACAAAATATTTGATGGAATGCATGTTTTCATCCATTTTTGATGGCTTCATGGAGCTTTTGCTAGGCAACAGGTCATGTGGTGGAGAGGTCAATTATAATAAGATTGCTGTACTGTTTGTCTTCCTTCAGAGGTCTACTTGAGGACAAGTCATTCCACACTGCATGTGGCCGCATCTTCACAGAGCCGACTCCGTACTTCCAGCAGTACTCAGACAAGGGACCGACCAACAGACTGCAGTCCCCCGCCACCTCTGACACCTCCTGCTCCATTCACCTACTCTCCCCCAAGGGCTCAGTCATGTCCCTTGCTGGAACCATGGCGCCATTTGAAGAGGACCCGGTGTCACCTAGCATTGACCTGCCCCCCACCACCTCAGACACACAGGCTTCAGCCAAGAGCAGTCTCTCCCACCCCAGGGTAGGTACCCCCAGGGTAGGTACCCCACAGGGTAGGTAACACCAGGGTAGGTACCTCACAGGGTAGGTAATGCCAGGGTAGGTCTCCTACAAGGTAGGTACCCCACAGGGTAGATAATGCCAGGGTAGGTATCCCACAGGGTAGGTAATGCCCGCATAGGTATCCCACAGGATAGGTATCCCACAGGATAAGTATCCCAGAGGGTGAGTATCCCACAGGGTAGGTAATGCCTGCATAGGTACCCCACAGGATAGGTATCCCACAGGGTGGGTATCCCACAGGGTAGGTAACGCCAGGGTAGGTACCCCACAGGGTAGGTAATGCCAAGGTAGGTACCCCAGAGGGTAGATATCCCACAGGGCAGGTAACACCAACATAGGTACCCCACAGGGTAGGTACCCCACAGGGTAGGTATCCCACAGGGTAGACACTCCCACAGGGTAGATACCCCATGGTAGATACCCCCCTTGGCTAGAAACTCCCAGGGTGTTTAAAAATACTAGATGTTCTCCAGTTATTTGTTGTTTGTCTGAAAATCGTAATGAAAAGAATGCAAGATAAAATGGAAATGGAAGTGAGCAGTACACAGGCAGGCTTAAAAAAAAACAGGCACAAGGCACCACATATTCAATCTGAGAATGTTGATTCAGAAATTCAGAGAGATAAATAATGATCTAAGAATATGCTTCATCGACTATTCCAAGGCTTTCGACTGTGTGAATCATCAGATGATGTGGAAAACGCTCAGTGACATAAACTTCCACCCAAAGATAATCGCCCTCTTGAAATCACTTTATAGCAACCAACAAGCAGTAGTCAGGCTGGAAAACACAACTACAGAAACTTTTACAGTGGGAAAAGGAGTAAGACAAGGGTGTATTGTATCACCATACCTATTCAATCTCTACACAGAAGACATAATGAGAGATGTAGAGATGACAGAAGTACAAAATACGATAAAGTGAATATTCATGGACATAAAATCAGAGACCTACGATACGCAGACGATACCGCACTCCTGTCCACTACAACAATCGGCCTAACAAACCTAACCATGTCTGTAAAAGAACACTGAGAAAAAGGGCATTGAAAAAACAGAAATTGCAATCAACGGGGAGCAAGTTGAAAATGTGAACCACTACGAATACCTTGGAGCAAGACTACAAGGAGACGGCAAGACATCATCAGAGATCAGAAGAAGAATAGCCATAGCAACGCAGAAACTAAATAATCTGAAAAATGTATGGAAAGGACAAAACATACCAACAAAGATAAGAATTTTAAAAACTTGTGTTTTTCCAACAGCTCTGAATGGGAGCGAAACGTGGACACTGAACAAAGAAGACATGAGAAGAATACAAGCATTTGAGATGAAATGTTACAGAAAAATCCTGAGTGCCATGGATAACAAGAACAACCAACACAGAGATCCTTACAGAATGTGTCAAAGAACTGCCAACTAGTGAATAGAATAAAAGGACTAAAACAGAGTTATTTTGGCCACATCAAACGACACGATTCCTTAGAGAAAACAGTCCTAGAAGGCAAAGTGGAAGGAAAGGGAGGAAGGGGAAGACCAAGGAGAAGATGGGAGCAGAACATCAGTGACAGGTTGGAAGACGATATCATGAGAGCAGTAGATGAACGGTAGACAGAGCAGCGTAGAGTCGGATCATCTGGGCAGCTACTGGTCGCAGATATGGTGAACTGAAGAAGACACTATATTAAATAATAAGTTATATAAATGAATGCTTAATAATAGCAAACTTTATTTATATACCATCAAATGCCCCGTTCATGCGTGTTTACAAAATCGGCAAATATGTAAGAATCATAAAATTGCATTTACGAGAAATAAATAAGAAAAACGTAGTTAGCAAACAAAATCCTAGTATAGAGTTGTACAGATGTATATAAATGAGTGCTTCATGTTGTAGCAGCCTGTGGACGTAGCTCGGTCGAATGAGAAGTCTGCCACCATGGGGCGCTCATCAAGGGCAGCGAGTACCCACCCCTCCGGCATGAAGACGGACGACATGATCAATCGCAGCTATGAGTTGGAGCGGGAGTTTGCCGAGAAACAAGCCACCAAGAAGTACGTGCTCTTTCCTGCCCTCTGTGTATAAGGGGTCGTCTCATGAGTTTGCAGTCCAATAAAATGTGTGGTGTTTCACAATGTTTCAAATCACCTCCCACCCCTGTCTATACGGGGTGTGGGAGTTGGGATTATAAGTGATCCAAAATGGTTCCTAAAACGACAGCCAATATCCACCAGATTCAAATGACTTGGTTGTCAAGACACTACCCATGTGTAATGCTGTCTGGTTCTGGTACCTACAATGGCATCAGTGTGCATTATTATCTGTGCACTTGATAGGTACAGATTGTTTTCCCCCCGCAATACTTGGTAAAGACTAACCCGGCATGCACCCACATGTGATGCATTTTAAAACTTTGCAAACTGACCTAAATTCTTGATAATCTCCACAGATCGTACAAACATACATGCAGCAGAACATGGTACTGTTACATCTTACATGCACTCTCAGGCACATGTATTTGCATGTACAGTTGTACACGCATACTAAAGTGACAAAATAGTAACATGAAGATAAATGCAGATTTTTTGTATTAAAAAAAAAAGTATGCAATTAAACTACAAATTAATATTACGATAACAACATTTGGATATGTATGTCCATCCTTATTAAACATAAATACCTAATTAAACGTTTGTGATTGCTTAAAGATTTCATGGCAACTTGTAATAATTCAGATTCATAAGATTTGTTGTCACTACCTGGTATGTTAAGAATAATATTGCTTTGTGTTCCAGAATGGCGGAGTTCGGCAACTTTGCGGAATCTCTGCTTGAGAATACGCTCACGAATATAATGCAGGAGGCCTTCTCGGAAGAGTTCCAGGTCACAGCACGGCCCCGACTGGTGGCTCTACCCCCACGCTCCGGCTCCACCAAGTCTCTCAGTCGGAGGGCCACGCCCTCGTACAAACCCAGCTCCACCAAGGAGGACCCCCTGAACAAGTCAGAGAAAGGCACTTCATCCGAGAAATAGAGACGTATTTTGTGCATCTGGTTTGACGCAATGTCCACTACGTGTCTCAGTGACACGTGTTTGATACTGTCATGTCATTGTTTATGCGTCTTGGTTTCATGTGAAATCACTACGATGTATGCAATGTCAACTTGTTTATCAGTTCCTCAAAACCACTGTCCTTCGGTGATAAATGTTCTCACAACTGGATATGAGATATGCCGAGTCTTTGCAGACAAACCTTTGGAAATACTGTCATTGATGTAAATACACTGTCTTTATCCATTCCAAAAATGCTGTGATATGTGTATGGTTTTACTATTATTACTTGAAAGTTAAACTTTTGTTATAATATTGTTAATAATTATGCTGAAAGACATCAAAAAGCATAAAGCCACAATTAAGACGTCGTACATAATACTGTGCTTGATTTAATCAAATATTGTTTGCCTAGCTAGAAATGTAAAGACATCAAGAATCTTGAATGTGGTCCATCTTAAGCACCAATTATTATTATGTTGGTTTTCTCAATGCTGGTTAACAATGTCCTAGACCGTCACAGTGAGTTCTTTATTTTCTGTTTCTATTTTTATACTGGGTGTTTTGTGTGAGATTTAAGAGATCACATCAGGAAACAGACACTGGCCACCCATTCAACCTGTATTCTATTTTGGGTTTTGTTTCTTGTGCGTTTTCATTTATAACAGGTGGTTGTTTTATTTATTAAAGTCAACTGGTTGTGCCATTTTGATTTACTGTTACACACAATACCTTTGAAGTTTCTGTTTGCTGTTGGAGTATTGATAAACAAATATGGTGCATAACATGGACAAAATAACACTGAATAATTAAATATAATAACTTGGTTATTTAATATTTGTCTGCATTGAGTATGTTTTCTAGATTAAAATGCAAAACAATGGCAGAAGACAATGAACAATCCAGATGTTTTCACCAGTTGTGTTTTATTATACCATAAATGGATTTGAACATTGAAGATTCATCACCTACATGAACATCTCTGTCAATGGCTATGGCCACAGAAGATATACCTTTATATATATTTACATATTTTCAATTAAACTATTGGCTGTACATATGAAGATGTGATTACTTTTAGTCAGTTTGCAGTATTGTTTAATTATTGTGATTGACAAGTGCTGTATCATACAGTATGTAGCTCTACTGACTGAACTAATAAAACAGTTCTCTACATCTCGTCTGACCATCTTGCATGTACCAAAAATATTCAAGAGACGTTATTTCATGATTCTGTCCTGATGGCTATAGTAATATAAAAACAGTCGAATAATAAAAGTATGAAGTGGATGAGATGGTCAAACATCTATTTGAATTACAAAGAGGGAAAGGTATATATTTTCATGATGTCCCTGATTGAAGTTTTGTAATAATTGTGTTCCAACTTCCTTTCACAGCATTCTCCAAATGTTTAATTTTCTGGATTGGTAGGAGGGTTTTGGTGGTTTTGCAGTGTTTCAATCCATTAGGGTTTTGAATGTTGGGCATTCATCTGAGGGACTTATATTTCTCCCATACAATAACAATAACCTGTCTTGTAAACAACATTATTTCCCCCATCACTACACAGCCATAGCCTATTTAATTGTTCTTGTACATGTGCAATTTTCCTTGATCTGGCTGTTGATACCTTGTACAAGCTGGTCTAGCATAAAACCATCAATATAACAGTATCCATGATCATTCCGTGTGCTTCCTTACAAATCATATAACTTAATTATTGTATCGTATTTTCAATTTACCCCAAAATAAGACCAATATATGTACATATAAGAAACTAAGTAATGTTTTCCTCTGTAAATACGATTGCTATGATACACCACAATTAGGAAGCTTTAGCATTGTGTGTGTATCTTATGTACTATTTTGCAACTGAAGAAAGTTGATCCCGGATTTTGCCAAGTCCATCCAACATTGTGTCTAACGTTTCCTTAGACAGCTCCACGTTGACACAAGATGTCGCCGGCATCTGTCCGACTTCGTCTGCAGTTTCCTGAACCTGAAACAAAAGCAACGCATGTTCAAAATAATTGTCAGTCCAGAAGACGGAGACTGTCAATATTTCAATTGTGCTGGCAACTCCCAAAAGGTGGACTCTTATTTTCAGCGACCATTGATATTCGTACTTCTCAAACTGATGATGCAAATATTGTCCACATAAGTTTACACTTCATGTTAATAGGTGGATCGCAAACTGTTGAGTGGAACCGCCAAACACTTTACAAAGTTGAAGGTCCTGCTGACCACCAACTTTACAAAGTTGCAGGTCCTACCGACCACTGACTTTACAAAGTTGAAGGTCCTACTGACCACCAACTTTACAAAGTTGAAGGTCTTAATGACTACCAACTTTACAAAGTTGAAGGTCCTGCTGACCATCAACTTTACAAAGTTGAAGGTCCTGCTGACCATCAACTTTACAATGTTGAAGGTCCTGCTGACCATCGACTTTACAATGTTGAAGGTCCTGCTGACCATCAACTTGACAAAGTTGAAGGTTCTGCTGATCATCAACTTTACAAAGTTGAAGGTCCTGCTGACCACTCAATTTTCAAAGTTGAAGGTCCTACTGACCACCAACATTACAAAGTTGAAGGTCCTACTGACCACTGACTTTACAACTTGAAGGTCCTACTGACCACTGACTTTACAACTTGAAGGTCCTACTGACCACCAACTTTAAAAAAAATGGAAGGTCTTACTGATTACCAACTTTACAAACTTGAAGGTCCTATTGACCACCAACTTTACAAACTTAAAGATCCCACTAACCACCAACTTTTCAGATCAGATGTAGAACACTGGTTAAATGACATTTTGTATGTTAGCCAGACATTGCTTAGAATTAACAAATGTTTTACCCTTTTTACAAACAAAGTACAGGTAACGATCTATTGTGCTCCTAGATAAAGGGTATTGTCCTGATCAACATGAGCACAGATCACAGAACATTAATCTTGTCTTTTGGAACACATTCCTAGCATGTATTAATTGATACATCGTGGATTGAAAAAATGGCCTGAGCCTTAAATGATAGAAAGAGAATTTGAATCTTGACACTTTCTTCTCTCGCGTTGCATAGTAACACGGAGAATTGTACAAATTTACTATTCAGACAGGCTAAATCTGACAAAATTTCCATATACATTGTGTAATACAGGTTTATTGGATTACTATTTAAATACGAACTTGTTTGAAATGGAATAATCCTGATGAAGCACATACTTCCTTACCAAATCAAATGACAAAGATATAGCAATTGAAGAAAAAAATACTTTTGATGCTGGGAAGATTCAAAAGAAAAAAAATCTAGCAGATTTGGCGTGATGTACCGGTAGGTAAGTTTTGTGAACTGACAGATGGCGACATGCAAAAATCTTCTGTGAAACATCAATTAAAATTTTTTTTTAACATATATTTCTTAGCATAGTAGACGGTGACACTTAATCAGAAGTGGAATGCAAACAATAGATCACCCAAACCAAAATATTACATGGATTAATATGGTATTTCAAGTCATCAATGTGGTTTTTAACCTAAAATGTGGCGTGTCTGACAACAAAATCAGTGTTAGTTTTACCTGCAGCTGTAGGATGCACGTTGGCACGGACATCCGGGCAATTGTGTTGGACGACGTTTTGATGTCGACTCTCCAATCAAAGTCTACTAGTCGTGGCAGTGACACTGAAATACACATTATAAGCTCAGTATAAGTTATAATCCCGTTTTGTTACACTAGATGTTAAGCCAGATCTCTGTCAGATCGTGAAAAGAAGAAAACCAATGCCTATGAAAATTTGAAATTTTACACTATTAATATTAAGAGAATATTAGACAAAAGCAGACCATCTTTACAATAAAATTATCAAACAAAGCCAATCTAACATTATGGAGAAGTGAGCGCCCTTTATAATTACAGTATTATGAAAGGGCCGCCAGAAGCTGTTGGAACTCCTACCATCATATTCATTATACCAGGCCTTGACATTAAGGTTTTGAAATCACTGGCCCAGGGGGCCAGTAGATTTGAAAAGTTACTGGCCCACCTGTGAAAGTTACTGGCCCGGATTTTGTGTTACTGTCAAAAATACGCTCATTCTGAGGTGCAAAACATTAGTCTTTTTTTTATAATTTTACCAACAAAGTTGTTAGAAGTTACTAGACACATATTGATTGTTCAAAGATGTGAGATGTCCAAAGCTAATAATATTGTAATATTGTTCTTTTTAAGTGTGTACACAGATGCATATATATATATACAGTATTTGCCAAGTTTAAATAAAGTTTGGCCAGTGTGACGACAGCTAGTCAGTCCGAGCCGGTACTTGAGTTGACACTGCTTTCATGTACAGGTCGATCAAGGCATTAGATTATTTCACGGTTCATTCGCTAGGTGGCACCACCAAAAATAGGTGGCCTGCACCTTGCCCTTGCTGATGCAGCGTTACGTTTGGTTTCTGTCACTTTAGTCACTAGTTAAATTTGGATTTAAGCTGTATTCCTTTCATATATCTAGAGAAGAAAAAGCGTGCATAACTCTAAAGTCGAGGCAGCTTCCAACCACTGTACTAAGTGTGTCCATGGGACGCGGCAGGATTTTAAAAATGGCGTCTCGTCATAAAAACCTGCCCTGCTGGTGGTTATAAAATTTATTCGATGGCTTTGCACGCCGTCGTCTGCATGATAAGTGTTGGAGTTTGGACTAATTATTGATCAGAATTAGTATCTACATTATGTTTACAATGTCCTATAACTGAGTCGGGTCTAAGAATTCTGGCGAACTGCATCTGATAACTGATGCAGTCGTGCTGTGACCGCCGTTTCGTCTCGGCGGCGTTCAGGATCCGGAAACCAGTGCCCCCTCGGTCCAGTAAAATATAAGAACTGGTGGCCCGACAGCTTCAAAAAAGGTGCCGGGCAATCGGGCCAGTGTTAATGTCGAGGCATGTTATATGCATGGACTGATATAATACGTGTATTTTAATAATGGGTGTCTCCATTCAAAACATCTACCATAAACAATCAAACCCGCTGCTAGCATGAGACTAAGTCACCTCAAAACAAACAGAACATAACCCAGATTGCAAAATGTATGACATCTTCAGAACTAGGATATTTTAATTACTGACAAATTATCAGAAGTGATGAAAGACATTTTATTATAGAGAGGGGTTTATTCATGAAATATTTTATTATTTTCTCTCAAACGAACTTCGTAATCTTGATAAATCTTAACTGTGGATTAATTACATACAATAAATTCAAACCAACGGCAAAAATTTGTTGTGCCGAAGATAGAAGGCCCAGGGTTCCATTACTAGTTTACAATCATATGTACATCCTCATCATGTATTGGTAACTTTTCTAAGATGGAATACATATCTTTAAAATGTTAATATAAACCCGTAACACATGACAAGGTTTTGACAAATATGGATACAATATAGTACTGTGGACTGTGGTATGTGGAATTAAAATTGTACTTACCCAAATTATTCACTGTATGATTCTTCCAATCTGGCAGTCGTTGTATGATGATTTTTGTCAGTAGATCTCGTAAATTTGTGTGAAAGTCATCTGAATGACAGCATGACAATGTATGGGAAACCATAATGTAATGTATAGGTGCATCATAAATAGCAATTGTAGATAACATGTAATATCATCTTTTTAAACAATCACTTAAAGGAAATAAAAATAAGGCATTAGCTAAAATCCTTTTTCCATGTGTACACAAAGTTTAACATTGTATGTAACATTTGACAACATTAAACAAATACAGAAAAATACATTTGTAGCATAAATTCGATATTAAGCCCGTCTGTGAAGCAATTCCCGCAGAAAATTAAATTTTAATGAGCTAGGCGATCACGTGGTATCACTTATGACACACACTTGCATCAGGCCGACCCTTTCCATGCATTCAGAGCATGTTTACAAGAATAGCTTTTGGGTCGAAACGAGCGTCAGAATGAGTTATTGTGCAATATTCCGACGTAATACAAACACTAGTCATCATAGAGGAACAAGCAGTTATCTTACATGACATGAATCAAATTTTATTCAAAACAACGAATGCGAATGGGCCTACAAGTCGACTAGGTTTTGCCGAGCTTGGGCTCGTTTTCAGAATAATTATATCGAAGACAACCAACAGGAGATAATCTACACAAATAAACACACATAGCAAACAGATATTGTATCCAGCTACAGAAAGTAACGTGTATAATATCACTAGAATATCGATATATAAAGCAGGAGTTGTACAATTTATCATAACAACTTAAATCAGTCAGTGAATTTCTGTTGGTGCCGCTAGCCCAGTTGGTAGATGCGTTGGTTTCTTGCCATTTATTTTATAGGGCAACGCCGGTTCAATCCTGACAGCATACAAACCATTGATTTTCTTTACACTTTTTTATGTTTTCACGAAGTAATATAGACCAAATCATTTAGTATACTATGATGCACTGTTTGTAAACATTTTTTATTATTTTTGTAGTAATTATTTATTCGTTACAAAAATGAAAATATGGTCATTATATATAACGATGTTTCTAAATTTTATTTATTTAAAAATTATTTACAAACAGTGCATTATAGTATAAAATGATTTGGTTTATATTACTTCGTGAAAACATAAACAAAAAAAGTGTAAAGAAAATCACTGTTTTGCATGCTGTCAGGATTGAACCGGCGTCACCCGATTGTAAAATAAATGACAAGAAACCAACGCGCCTACCCACTGAGCTAGCGGCAGCAGCGGAAACTCTCTGACTGATTTAAGTTGTTACGATAAATTGTACAACTCCATATATCGATATTCTAGTGATGGTATGAGATTATACACGTTACTTTCTGTAGCTGGATACAATATATGTTTGCTATGTATGCTTACTGGTGTAGAGTATCTCCCATTGGTTGCATTCTATATAATTATTCTGAAAACGAGCATAAATTAAGCTTGGAGAAAACCTAGTCGACTTGTAGACCCATTTGCATTCGTTGTTTTGAATAAAATTTGATTCATGTGGAACCGTAAGATAACTGCTTGTTCTTCTATGATGACTAGTGTTTGTATTACATCGGAATATTGCACAATAACTCATTCTGACGCTCGTTTCGACCCAAAAGCTATACTTGTAAACATGCTCTGAATGCATGGAAAGGGTCGGCCTGATGCTAGTTTGAGTCATAAGTGACGTCACATCTTGGCATCCAGAAAAGCGCAACAAAACTATGCATATCCAAAAATGTCCGGATGCACAGCATAAAATGTGGAATTTCTAATTCGTTGATTTTTTTGGATTTTTTTGGCTTGGTGGACATGGAAATAGATAGCAGGATGTAATATAACATGAATTCAAGCAATAGGTGTTTTTATTCTCTTTAAGTCATTTTATATAAAAAAACAGCTTTAAAATTGTTGAAAGGGACTTGTTTAATTATGTCAAAAGTGCACCTTTATAATAAAGCTTTTTATTATGTCTATATACACAGGTCTGTACGTTCCAAGCCGAACATTTTAAGTATTTATTTAAAAGTAAAAAGGTAAGTTCTTACTATAGCACAGTATCCAGTCCTTTGGACTGCTCAAAACACACTTTACTTGCCAGCAGACATGTTTAATCAAACACCACCTTGACTGTGGGAGTACACTATATGAGTTTGATTTAATTGGCTACCAGCTCGATAAGTTATACTTCTCTGGTAGCCACCTCATCTGTGTTACATTGCTCTTGAATTGTATTGCATATCATCTGGATGGAATAAATTTACTTACTTCTCTGGGAAGTGTTGAGCCATGCTGCAATTAATGCATGAAAACTATTCGATTGTGCTAAATAAATGTTGTATTTTATTATCTACATCAGTACTGGCACCAGTTGCCTTGTTTTCAAGGACAATATAATAACAGCGTCCGATAATCAGTTTTTGTCTGATTCTTGTTTTTCGACCACATCGAGTCCCGCTGACCATAGTGTTAGGGGCTTTGCCAGAGATCTGTCTGCCCATCTTCAAGACTGGCAGATGACTGGCCAAGAAAGGTAATTACTACTGATAATATTGGTGGAATTTAGGTTAACTAATAGTTCCAAGTCAAGAGGCCCAGATTAATGACTATCACTGGCACATATGGTAGTGAAACAAATCCAATGGATCAGTATTAATTAAATAAATGGCTTGACGTGAATGGCTTCCACGTAAGATATACACATGCTAAAAGGTACACTTTTGAGTAATTCAAGACTGGCAAAAAATGTCAGTGCACCAGGAGTTAGTTGAACGAGCCTTTTTAGTTTATTATTACTAATTACATACCTGGAAATAATCTCACAACGTCGGCTGGTTCTGTGGACCCTTCGAAGAGAGCTTTCTTCACAAGATGACACAGGGCTGACAGCAACTGTGAAACCAACAGCATAAATACTAGACCTGTATTGCATCTAAAGTTAGAAAGTTACTCATTAAGTACTTTTGTCACAGAACTGTTGCAAGCAACATAAATATGTTTAAACATAATTCTGACAAATATATCAGACAGCCGTGTTAGTCGCAGATAGAATAATGTTGACTCTTAATATAGGCCAGGCTTATTTGAAATACAGGAGTAGTTTTGAAATATAAAACAAATCATTAATCATAGGTAAGTGGGTACCTGCTCGCTCTCTTTCAAGTCTATTGATAGTATCGCTGCACTCTCTTTTACAAGCACGTCTGGTAGCCGCGTCGTACATCTGTGTATGAATGCTTCATTGCACAGTCTAATGACTATGTCTTTTGAAGGTGCCTGAAGTGAAATAATAACTAAAAGTGAAAAACTAATAAGAAAAACATATTAATAGTTAGTAAATTTAACCGAGTCGACACTGACAAAGTTAAAGATAACAGTGATGTGGGAAATGTTTTTTCTCATTGAATTGGGGGGATCAACTGAATATCCAGAATATTCAGAGAATGTTTAATTTTGAAAGAAAAGCATTTCAAGAAATGCAAATACCATCAGTAAATCTTAATCATGATAACTTACTGAAAACCCACCTAACATTTTGGTTGACAACACATAAAGGTATCACAAGCAGTCCAAGTTAAAAATTTTACAAACTTGTTAATTTAACATATTATTAGAAGAATATGGGGACATGAGGTGACTGCACATGTAGTGAAATTATGAACAATTTAACAAAAATACCAATCTTATAATTTATGAGGAGGAGGGAGACATACCATGAACCCTACAACACTATAAGATTCACAGTGGCAAACCTCAAGGACAAAACTCCAAATTTGTATGTGTAAGGTATGAAATAGTAGGTCCAGAATGTCATCAGACCTAAGTGAAATGACCAGATCATTGGAGGCCAGACAAAAAGAACACAAGAAGATGAGGGACCCTCTCAGAGCTTGTATTGTTTGAAACTTTGAATAACTCGAGTTGATACCAGGGGGAGTTGTGGTGTGTGTGGTGTACGAGAGCTAAGCCAAGTGTGTCTGATTACGATATTACAGTAGCGACGAGGATTAAATTCAGTAGTGGAGACAGAGGAAAGTACGCAAGTAAGGATCGTGAAATGAACTTGATTTAATTCGAAGTGGAAGAGAAATCGTTTGTCATGCCAAGAGACAACGAAAAAACTGATGCTGAATGCGAAGCCGTGGGGCCAGGCGTTGCATTTACAGCACCACCTATGATGGAGATACTGTACCTCCATTCCATACAACTGACGAACAAAATGTTTAGTAAATCGAGCCTCAAATGGGGGTTCCACCAGGTGGAGCTGGCGGAGGAATCACGGCAAATTACCACATTCGGGATACACCGAGGACTGTACAGGTATCGAAGGCTGATGTTTGGCATTGCTTCAGCACCGGAGAATTATCAGAAGATTGTAAAAGATATACTCAGAGACTGCAAGGGAGCAGCGAACATGGCTGCTGATGTAATCGTCCATGGACGAGACATCCAGGAACACAACGAGAACTTGTTTGCCATATTGCACTGTCTCAGGGAGTGTGGTTTGACACTGAACGGCAGCAAACGCAAATTAAGAGCACCTCAACTGACATTCTACGGCCACGACCTGGGGAAGCACGCGATCACGCCAAGTGAAGAGAAGATAGCAGCGATCGTAAATGCCCAGACCGCAAAGAACGCATCAGAAGTGAGATCATTTCTCGGATTTGTGCAATACTCTGCCAAGTTCCTGCCAAACTTTGCAGAAGTAGCCGAACCACTAAAAATCCTCACCAGAAAGGATCAGAAGTTCATATGGTGAGAGGACCAGGAAGAAGCCTTCCGAGAGCTGAAGAAACTCATGGTAAGTGCAGAGACACTGACCTTCTTCAGAAATGACTGCAAGACACGCGTTGTAGCTGATGCAGGAGCAACTGGACTCGGAGCAGTTCTGATACAGCTCCAAGAGGGACAATCGAGAGTTGTGGCATACGCATCCAGGAACCTAACAGCAATGGAGCGGAGATACTCCCAGACGGAGAAAGAGGCATTGGCACTCATGTGGTCATGTGAAAGATTTCACCTATATACGTATGGGAGTGAATTCGAACTGGAGACAGACCATAAACCATTCGAATGCATCTTCAGCAGAACACCGAAGCCATCGGCAAGGATAGAGTGATGGATGCTTTGTCTTCAAGGGTACCGGTACAAGATGATCTACTGCCCAGGAAAAATTAACATTGTTGATGCACTAAATCAGACGACACCAAAAGGCATGAGCGGAGAAGAAATTGAGGTGGTGTAGATGATTGCTGAGGAAGCACACCAGTTGCTCTCATGGCACGTGATGTAGAAATTGCATCAGAGCCAAAACGTTTGGTGAAGTTACCTGTAACCAAGACTGTAGTAAAATAATGCAGGCATGTCAGATACTGAGGTGAGCCTAGCGTCCTCAGGTAAAGGCTGTGACAACCTACTTGTGATGTTTGAACTTTAATTAGAAAACATGTTTGGACTCTTATTTAGAAATGTGTTCGATTTTAATTAGATTTTAATTAAACATGTAGACACAAGTGACATTGGCTTGGAAGCTGAAGACTCAATAATTGTGATTACACTTGTTAAATTAGCTGTGTAGTACTAGTAGTTAAGCTGTTAGGATACATGTTGGAAGTATAATTGTAAAGGAGGAAGGGAATGTAGTGTTTGTGTAACTCGAGTTGATACCAGGGGGAGTTGTGCTGTGCACGATGTATTAATAAAATGTACATGTTCAACTAAGCCAAGTGTGTCTGATTATGATGATATTACAGAGCTGTAGAGAAACACCGAGTGAATGAAGGGTAAAGCATTAAATGATTACAGCCAACGATTCTACAGTGCTCGCCAGAGAGAACAACTTCTGACAAAGAAAGATCAGTGAAGCCATTGAGATTTTAGAGAGTGTGACCAATGATGAACAGGGACACTGGCTACAATCTTCCCGCAATATTCTTGGAACCACTGTCATGTGACAAACACCAACAACATCACATGACGACTGACAGCGATTCGGTTTAATGCTGATGAAGGCATTGTGTGGAAGCTGAAACTTGAAAGCTTCTTTTGAGCAACATAGAATTCAGAAAGGTAACTAACTTTACTTCCAAATTATGAACTTAACTGAATCCAGAAGCAACTTACATGCTGAAAGCAATAATAGCAGTTTAAAAATATTAATAATTGATTTGCCCATAGGCCTATAGATTCCTTGGTAATTATTTGTAAGAAGACTCAATGGAGCAGAAATTGAGGGTGGCTCACCGGAAATATATCATTATTGTATTTGTCATGGTTGTGAATTGACATAATGCAAATATAATATTCATTAATTGCATTGCGTACACACACACACACAGCCTCACACAAAACTTGAGAAAATGGCTTCCTTGTCCACATGAAATCCTCGGTGCTTTAAATGGCAATAGTTATAAATTACTGTTACTGGCACAGCAATCACGATGATAACGGATAGACTATCAGTATTACTATCACTGACAGTGTGAAAGACTAAGTCTAAAGACAGCGGCAGTGTGAAGGTGATGGATCATCATCATGACACGAAGCCGAAGGCGGTGGAGTAGGACGTCGATGGTTGGTTTTAAACTGGTGGGATGTTTATCCCCCAAACAGGGGAGATTGCCACTCACTCATAAGTGGGAAACTGGCTCACAAATGTTGTTCCGCTGTATAACTTAACTGTCGAATTTACTGTCCGTTGACGCTGGACGACACACTGTCTCAGACTCGGTCAGTGTCCGAGATTGACGTTGAAAACTCACAAAAGTTATCCAATTATCGCCCATTTATTATCAAACTGACCTTATTGGAATTATCTTACAATCCACGTCCTATCATAACACCAACCATTTGATATCTGTGCTAATATTTCACAAAAATCGAGTTGTTCACCTTTAATAAATGGTTCAAATGTCTATAATATTCCTGGGACAGGTCAGCCATAATAAACTACCACCAGATGGCGTTACAGTAAATAAACAAGCACGCCGAGGTAGAGTTATATTTCATACACACGCACGCTAATTTGAAACAAATTAAGCTAATATCTGCTCGTTTTGTAGGAAATTTGTCACGGTTTGGTTGTATTTGCCTCATGAAATTAAAATATAGGTATGTCGTCTGGCTGTGTCGCATTTAATTGGTTGGTCAGAGTCACATGGGCAACAGAAAACGTAAACGCGCGAAATTTCAGTCGTCTGCTAGAAACGCAAGGAGAAGGTCGAGCTTTTTCAGAATTTTGTAGGTAAGATTCAAGAAATGTTGTGACCCTTATAGGAAGTGCATGCTATAAAAGTGATACACACGTATTGATTATGTACAACATTAGCGTAGGATTTCCTAAGAACATTGTAACGGGTTATTTGTGTGCAGACGCTACTTCACTTCAGAAGTTCAGTATACTGGACCACTCGATTTCTGCCTTACGCAAACATAATATGCAGTTTTCGTCAATAATTTTTGAAATCGTTCAGCAGCGTATCAATATTATTAATCAGAACCACTTATTTCATCAATTGCATGCAAGCGAGGCGTCAAATAAGTTGTTTTTAGTGAAATACAATGATATTCGTAACTCCGTAGTCTAGTCTAGACGATAATCACTTCACGCGCCAAACGGAAGCACTCGATTTCTGCCTCATCGTGTTCAAAATCCTCACTGCGACAAATCGCAATGCATTCACTGTATAAACTCCACTGGCTGTTCGTTAACATTCCTGTGCCGTGGTGATTAGGGCGAATAGTTGCTTACAATTTCGTCCGATAAATTTTAATATGACGGTTGTTTACATCACCGTCACCAATATCAAATATGGTGCTCTGAGACTGTAGTCACGTGGTCTGCGTTCGCTATCAAAATATGTAAAAAAACCTGTTTGCCTCGTTTTAATTTGAAATAAATAACGGTAGACGTCCTTTGCTCATTGATAGGTACATCAGGTAAAAATTCAAATACGCTATTTTTTCAATTAAATGGTTCCACAAGATAGAGTTTGTTATGAAGTTTATGATAGTTTTTGAATTTTTGTGATATCTTTATTATTTCCAACGTAATTCCACTTTTTGTTTCAGAAAAACAAAACTTTTTGGTATTGAATTTCAGTCCATTTCTTGTGCACAAACTGGCCCCAGAAGCTTGATGTACTGCATTTTATTATATAGGAAAACAGCCATAAAATTGTGTATATTGAAGATATTTATGCGAAATAAGAAGTTATGTGACCCAAAAAATCATATTGATATGATTTGACCTTGACCTAATTAATTGACCTTCATTGTATATTTGACCTAATTACTGTGATTATTTGCATTATTTGAATGTAATTAATTAGGAAATGCCTACTAAACTATTAGAGGATTGAAGATTGTTAATATATTATATTGTTATAGCATACTATGAAATTAGTTATTTAATGACCTTATTAATTGACCTATATTTAATAATTAACCTATTTACCGTTATTAATTACATAAATCGGGTAGGAAAAGGCCTGTTATAGGTTAAACTCTGTCAGTCAGTTTATACAGTGACTAATATATTATGACTGCTACCATAATTCAAATCCATAATTTGTTGATGACCTAATTAGTTAACCTAATTTCTTATTTGACCTATTTACGGGGATTAATGGCATGATTGACCTACAATTAATTAGGAAATGGGCATACCTATCTTAAGAATGAAAGAAATTGTTAATAGATCAACTTGAAATGTTACCAATTATGCATGACATAATTAGTTTAATATTTTTCTAATTAGTTGAACAATTTTAAATACTTAATTCAGTAACGAGGATTAACAGTATGAACAATTTGTTAATACAACAATCTGAATTCAATGTGACTTTGTAATAAAATGCACGCAGACTAATTGATGAACATTTCTGTAATTAGTATGCCACAATAGGTAAATTTAAAGGGAATTATATGGATAAACATTACAACAGAATGAATATTAAGAACATTTATTATAACAGATTCAAACATAGCGGCAACGTGAATAATTTCATGAAACACTGGATGCATATAATGCAGTGCAAATGTATTGCATAAATGTTCATATGTCCAAGGATGCATGTCCAACATTATCAAGTCCTGCAGATGTAGAGTAGCATGTTCTGTAATTCAGGCAGCACAGCAACATGCAAAGTCCTGCACGTACAACAATAGTTGTAAGCCTACACAGTTCAGCAATGTTTGTAAAGTCATGTAGTTATAACGAGTAAAACGTCTTGCAGGTAAAAATCATTTGTAAATCTTTGTCTAGTAATTATTGTCAACTCTTGCATAATTTTGCATTATGTCTGTAACTTTCAGTTGAACAACTGATGTGTAATTCATGTTTTGCATGAGGAGCCACATCAGAATATTGTCCGCAGAGAGTGGATCATCTCAAATCAGCTTCATGCAGCATTCGTTTGAAGTTTTGGTAGCAAAAGTGAATTTGTGTGAAACTTGCTATTAAGAATTCATTGCAACTTGAGGTGTGTGGTGATGTTCTTCACTTTTAAAGCAGTCTTTGCATGTAGTGGGACTTGCAAGCGTATCAACTGATGTGTAGAGATGTTGATACCAGCCACTTGCAGAGATGCCAGCTGTCGAGGAAGAACTGACCCATGCCAGCATCAGTTCCAGTCATTGGTGTAGGCCCACGTCTTGAATTAGGCACAGTAATAACTAAAGACATAACAAAATAAATGTGTTAATATAATATTAAAAAGTTAATTACATAATAATTAGTTATAACTTTAAGTACAAAAGTAAAAGCAATTCGTTTTATAGATTGAGATGGTTTGGGATTTAAATAACGATGCTATGGAAAGCGTCACTAACAACAGACACAGATTCAGTTAGCTTGAACACATTTTTCTTTAAACATTAAATTTTGGCATGTTAATATCAAACTAAAAACGGTAAATATTAATTATATATAGATCTTGTCACTGTTACAAGTGAACAATAACACCAATTATATGTGATGGTTGCGATGGATATGGATTTAATTAATGCTGCAAAAGCGCCTACTGATGCCAGCGTGATACGGCGTCGACTGTTGAAAATGTATGCCTAGAACGCCAAAGTTGCCCACGTCGGTGTGTTGCTCGGCAGGCACGTACACTTATGCAACATATATCATTTTAAATCTACACTAATATCGCTATTTCATTACGTAATCTTTACATTTTATTTATGCATTTAGCAAGCATAGAAAACATTAAACTTCACTTACCTACACACACAAAACGCCGCGCTCAAAACGAAAAAGAAGTATCTCCATATGTAACAGAGTTATCCATTGGTCGATTCCATGCTCAAACGTCATGGTGACATCATTTGCATAGCAGCAGCGACGTATTTTCTGCGACCATGTGATCACTGACGCAGCGCCGCGCCGCGCCGGCGTCATTTTCATGCACAAGAAATGGATCAGTTTTGGCCGCTAGAAGGCAATACGCCACCTAGCGGATTCTGATATACCTATCATTGATACATTTCTGACTAAACAAAAGGTGAATTTAATATGAGAGCCAGCTATAATTATATAATTATAAAGAGGCAGAAACTCGGGGCAGAAACCGACTAGTCACTAGACTTGTGAAGTTGTGTCCTCGTTTTGTCTTGACTCGTCTCTTCACTCTTGTCCGCGAGTCTTGACAAGACTCTTGATTCAAAGTTGACAGGCACTTCAACTTGTGATTTGTGTAGAATCCGGACCCACCTAGATTTCGCCGATAACTATACCATATATGTCTGGGCAATAATCGTGGGTGCAATCGTGTTTTTACTAACAGTTAAACCTGATCAAATTCTTCCGTAAGATATTTAATTTATGTGCGAAATCTCCAGGCATGGGATTCTTCCACGGAATCGCGGATTTCCGCGGTTCATGAACTCAATTTGGCAGTTTCAATGATTCGTCCAAATCTGAAAAATAGTTTTTTTAATATACGGGGGTTGTGACTTGGCAAACATCGACAATAAAAATTATAAATTTCGTGATCGTCGTCCTTTTTCAAAAGCAAGCCGCATTCTGAACGGCCAGACTGCAAATCACAGCCCAGCTTACAATCCGTGCATGAGTTTTGGCAGCAAATCAGTTGCGGCTGTAAGTTGTTTTCGAAGTTCACAGTTGCGTTCAGTCAAACGAAGCATGAGCTACGGTCTACAGTAAGTTGTCCGCTCTTATTTCAAACATTCTTGTATGAGTCAATTACAGAATTATCAGAATTAACGTAGCAGTCGAGTGGTTTTAAGATCGTAATTTCAATAAATATTAGAACGTTTAGCCTAGGCGTTGTAATGGCCTATGCCATGGGACTTGCATAACGGCGCCAGTGTACGCTCACGTCGCTGGCGTTAAGGGTCATGGCATAATACATCAATGTTAATGATATGTAAACGCGAATAGTAACCCGAGTATAAGTTTTGGCGATACCGTTAAGGCATCCTAGATGGGTTTATAGATTATTTTGGATAAAAATAAGTATATGCCAAAACTTAGTAAGTTTTCTTGGATGGGCAATAATATGTCAACATAAAGTACGCCTGTTCACTTTAACGTATGGTTTAGGTTATTATTAATTAAATAACAATTTGAATTAAATTTACCTGACGTTAATATGAACACTTTTAGGGGATATGACGTGCACCAAGAAGGATGTTGTACAGAGAGGGGACGAGTTGAATTTGAAGAAGCAAGAGAAATGCAGCTGAACAGGTTTCCCAAGAGACGAGAGGCAAAGTGCCAAAGAGACTGAAATCTGTTCACCTCCACTCCCAGTCCTTGCTCAGGCAGAGAAGAAAAAGAAAGCTGCGAGTGCCAGGATCAAGCACAGGCAAGAAAAGAAGTGAAGTCACATGTCCACAATGAACACTTGTAAAGTTTACAAGTTTATGGTTTCAATGAACACTAGTAGATGTGGACATTTGTGTATGAATTTCGGTGTACTGTACATTAGAATTATCATTTTAATAAACCTTGGTTATTTAAAGCATTTGTGTGTATTTTTTTCACATTGACCACTTGTGTGATGTTGTAGTTTTGACAATGTAGCATACACTGCTTCTATTTTTGTGTGTGATATGAAAAGTATGTGCTTTTAGAGTTATGTGCAGGGAACTGCATGCTTACACTTTTGATTAATAAAATCCCAAATGTAGTGTTTCTATGCACTATGTTTGTGATTTTATATAAAATGGAAGTTGTAGGATTAGACAAAAACAGTGTGAAAGTACACTAGATTGCATCTCAAACAATGATGTCACATACAGTACAAAGGACTTCATGGCCTCTTGGCCCATTTTTACTAAAACCTGTTCTTCTGTAAGATATTTATGTGCTAAATCCTTAACACATATGTGACCCATCTTAACGAAATGAGTCGGATGCCAGTGATACTGATTTTCCGTAAATGTCGTTTATAAAAGAAAATTGAATTTATAGATTTCTCCTTAAAAAATTCATTCTGTTTTATGTATTTTAATGTCATTTCTGCAGAGCTGTGTGAAGTGTCACGCTTGGTTTACGTAAAACAAAGTTGAAAATGCCACTAATTGCACGCATTCTTTGCCGCCATTTTTGGGATGATCCCTAACAAATCGGTTATCCCTGCATAGCTTGACACATCATCTTTCCAAATATGGGCACATATGTACAGGGATGAGAAATGTCCAGTTTTTGCTGGAATTCCGGTTTTTATACTGCTCCAAAGATCGCTTTTGTGAATCGTAAATCCGGGGAGAAAAAAATGAATGTTGGGGGGTAGGGCATATAAAATCCTGGACAATTCACTGACGATCTATCTATGGATTGAGTTAACCATCTATCCACCGGGTGTTGCCACGTGTTAATGACACTGCCTGGCAATTAGAGACAGAACCGACCCAACCGAACCCGTGAATCTGCGAAGTAAAACTCTTAGTTCTGTCGGCTGTTCGCTTCAGCGCTTTCGAAATGCACGCACAAAAGCAGTGGACCAATAGGAAACAACGATGTATTTTGTAGAGATGTCGGATCATTTTCGAACACAATGGCTAATCGACGATTTGTTGTACGGCAAGACAAATGTTGCATGCAGGACATTAACAAAAGTGTCAAGAATAAGTGGAATCGGGCGTGGCTGGAGACACTATGTTGGAAATGTTCATCAGTAAATTATTAGCACCAGGGAAATCCTACTGTCTGGTGCGAGGCCGATGTCAACTATGCGGATTGGATCCTACAATTCAGGTTCAGCCCAGAAAATATCATTAACAAGTGAGTTAGTACTATGACAATGTGTGCGTGAGTCCGTGTGCTTTTTTGCTATTGAAAATGTTAAGATTTTCTATTTAGTAGTGCTCAAAATACACCATATGTCGTCTACAATAAAAAAATATCTGAGGAGTCACCCCTCCCCCCAATTAGATGAGACAGTCCTCTCAGGCTGAAATGTGGGCCACAGCAAAATTTCCGTTTTTTTCTCTGAATGTCACTCATCCCTGTATATATATGCTAATAATTGCGAACTATTACCTACAGAAGGCAAGGAACACTCCCCCTCTAATGCCAGATGTGTAAACCAGTTCGGATCACTTGGTAGCAATGCAACCACGTAACCCAAGCAGTTTCACACATTGGTTTAGTGAAGAGGTAATTTGAGTAATTCTCTGCACGCAGGCGTACTGTATATTTTCATGCGTTAGCGCTGTCACTTGTGACCCTGATAGTTTATAACGAAGCAACAGTGGCGTTCGGCGTGGTTTCGAAGATGTGCTCTGTCCAAGCCCAGCTGAGGAGGTTGCCTGTATTACAGGACCGCCTGAGTACTAGGAGACTGACCCTGTTGTTGGACCGTCTGGTGAACAGGAGCCACAACGAGAAACTACTGCGGCTGCACTTGAGCAGGCATGGTAGGGTAGGGTATGCCCGTTACAGGCCTGGGCCAGGGTCCAGCGAACACGTTCCCTGCACCCGAAGCCATCTGGCTGGTCTGGAAGCTACACTTGACTTACTGGACATTGTCACTGACCTGTTGTTATGTAGTTACATTGTTCTTTTGTATTAAAATTATTGTTTAATATGACTAACTGTTGTATTTTACTATGACGATTACGAAAATGTTCATCGTATTTATGTTTTCATAAATCTGAATAAGTTGTTTTTTAATAAAAATATAAAATTAATAAAAACAATAACATTCTAATGACAGTTACCTCTACGAAATTTAATGTATAATGGTATAAGAGCTGCCAGTTTTCGCTTTTCTTAACAATTCCAGTAATTACGCAAGCAATTCATTTGTTGCTAACTTTTTTCTGACAGGTTTTGTTATTAATGTAGTGTCATGAAGATGCCATTATTGTCAAGTGATCCAAATATCCATATATGACTGCAAACTAAAGCATAATGTATAATAGTGCAGCAGAGTTTTAGCTTGTCTAACAATAGCGGTAAGTATACACAAACAATTGTACTGCTATTTTATTTCTAACAAAGATCTAGTTTTCATATTAATAGAATGTCTTCACAATGCCATTATCTCCGATTGGTCAAAATGTCAGCAAGATTTGTCCATGGTAACTAATTAAGATACATTACCTGAAACACAACAAATACGTTGCTTAAACTTTGAAGGCCGTTTTCTGGGTTTGAAGACTTCAACCCCACACATGTTTGGCGAGCCGTAACTTCAGTTATGATTGAGATATCTTTTTGTATAATACACCATATGAAAGCTGAGACTGCTCTTTCAAACGATGCCAATAACTCAATATTGAAAAAAGCCGACATTTGACTCATTTTGTTAAGATGGGTCACATATTCCTTCCAATTTCTGCAAACAAACTGTTACAAAAGTTGTTTTGAGTGAAGTACTTACAAAAATATACCGGCGAAATCCAAATCTCGTCTAAGCCTCCTGCAGTAGCCTGAGCCACTGATCTCTATTTATAACTGGATAGTGGACTTTGCCCTACCTCTGATCATTGGGGTGGGTGAGTGGAGGCTTGGTGTCAGAGATTATGCTGTAAGCCTGTGTATTGGACTAGCCTAGCTCACTGCCTGCCATTGTCCCAATGTCAGACAGAATGCCTCCATGTATGGGCTGTAACTGATGTGTAATGGGAATCCCTACTGCATTAGCAGAACTTGAGAAACTTTAAAACAGCCATATATATACACACAATTATCAATGCAATATTAAAAATATGATCTAGGATTAAAATAACTTAGGTATACTCGAAAAGGTTAAAGCATATTTAGCCAAAATTATAAGGAATATCCAGATGCTTTACTGTAAAATGCATGTTGCAACTATTCACACCAATTCAATCAATATTATGTCATTAATTGCTACTGTTTTTAAGTCAAAATGCATGCTATAAATATGTACCTTGTGAACAAATAAAGTTTTATCATAGTTCATCTCTTTCTTCTTTCCGTTCTGGGGGAGGGTGGTAGGGACAAAATGAGAACAGAAAATGTGTGCACATTTTCTTAAGGTAGGTAGTATGGATTAAAAAAGTGATTTTTGACATTTTTTTGGAAAAGGACTTTCTTTGCTATTTATGTACTTTCATATCCTTACCTCAATATGCAGTTAGTATATTAGCTGAAAAAGTAATAAAAAGTGGCAATATTGAGGTTTCTTCTGACGGCTTTTGGCAGAATTTGGTTATACAAAATTACCTTATCATCGTTTTCTCGGAATACCATTTTTGCTGTGAGTACTTAAAGTTGCTGCGCTCTAGTAGAATTAATACTGGGTATAACTGCAAAACATTTTGCACCGCAGTGCCTAATTAGTATATCTACTGCATGAATTAAAAGAAATCATAATATATTTAATGGTTTCTGAATTATAGGCGTTAATTATGTGAAAAAGTTACCCAAAATAGTTTTTTTTGAAGACATTTTTTTTTTTCACAACATCTGATTTCTGTGATATTCATGCTGTAGATATGCATAACAGTAATCCCTGTCCTCAATTACAAGCTTGTAACTTGAATACGTTTTTGGTTAGAGCGTGGCAAAAAATACATAATTTTCCCTATTATGACGGCCATATTGGATACCTAATTAGCATAATTTATGCGTAACATGAAAAAACCTTAACTATGTTGGTATGTATCTATCTGCATACCAAATATGGTTGATCTGTGTTGAAAACAAGATTTTTGGTGGAATCCATACTACCTACCTTAACCCTCTCAAGGCCAGATTAATGCAAATATGTGCCTGTTATTGAATCCTATTAAATCGAGAGAATGTGCTGTGAGTTAATCATGTGATATACTCGGGTTGCATGAATGCAAATAAATAAATAATTTTTGATCCGACTCAAGTAAAATTTTCACTACATTTGAAGAACTAATTCCTGGTGTAACTAGCCAAGTATGTGACATATATGTCAATTTATTACCCAAATATGAATTGCTAAAGTTTGACAAAAATAAAATACTTAAATAATTTTCAACAATTAATTTTTAAAAATATTTTTCATTAATAATTAGCGGTTACATGCTGCGTATGAAATGTTCACAAATTACTATGCTACAGAATGGAAAACTAATTAAATGTCTATGACTATGGTAAATAAAACTGAAATAATTTAAGTTTTTCAGAGTGCATGTATTTTCAAGATTTTATACAAAATGGCATTCTTTGTGATCATAGCCGTCATCCCGTCTGAACTATTAAGTTTGTGTTATATTTAAAATGCGTAATCATAGTACAAAACATTCCCCTTCGGCTTCGATGGCAGCGTTCGTTATAAACTCGATTGGAAAATCCCATCAAAGTCCGAATTACTGGAGTTCGACATAATGACAATGTCGAGAATTACAACAAAGCTAAAAAACACCACCCGCTTCGTTGCGCAGCGCATTAATATTTTTTTACAACAAAATAGACCGCTCAAAAGTTAGCATTTAATTGTAGAAATTGCCTGCGGACGCGTGTTTTGGAATAACTCCTGGGTGCTTCCATGTTTATGCCCGCAGCAAATGTTAAACTTTAATCTCATTGGCTGAAAATCACCATTAAAATATTCACTGCGTGGCGTAAAAGAGGGACCGGAAATTGTGTGTCGCTGCGTTCGACTACAAAACCGCTTGGTGGTTGGCGCTATTTAGTCACTGAAATCACCATCATATCTCACTTTTGATGCTTCCCAGTGAAACTTCAATATTATTATATGCTAACTACTGAAATAAATTGCCGTTATTGGATGACACTGTTTCGCGGTACCAGTTTAAATGTGCCCCTGTATTCGGGTTGATTCGGGCGTTCTGGCCGTGAGGCATACTCGGGTTGATTCGGGCGTTCTGACCACGAGAGGGTTAAACAACCTTTAACTGTGCTACATGCGAGATTGCAGCTCACCAACTCTACTGCAAGGTTTCTATAACCACTGGAAATCGGTCTAAAGTAAATAGCAGAGTATCGGGATACATTAACTTATTTATACAATCTTCACAAAACGAACTACTCTTAATTTTTTATTTCCAGGTGTATCTTCATTGGCATGCATAG
The DNA here is from genome assembly GCA_963995525.1 of Escarpia spicata. NCBI lineage: Eukaryota > Metazoa > Annelida > Polychaeta > Sabellida > Siboglinidae > Escarpia > Escarpia spicata. The sequence continues at coordinate 11,832,221 of OZ023212.1, forward strand.
TCTCCACTAAACATGTCAACAGTTTACTTTCATTAATAATTACAAACACACAATATAGTCCAAAGGACTTCAGGGCCTCTTGGCCCATTTTTTTTCATAGGTTAATTAAACAATTGTCTCTGCTGTTTCTACTAATGTTTTCATTTTAAAATTTTCAGTCAGAATGTCGGGGGAAAACACAACTGCAGAAACAGTCGCAGAAAGTGCAACAGAACATGTCCAGGTAGGTCTTCTATGAGTGGATAAGCACAATAGTGCAATGTGTGTTGCGAGCTAACCATAAAATTAAAAATTTTCATTACAGAACTTTCAACCACTGCATTTGTGTTTTACTTTTATCTTTACATCACATATGCCATGTTAACATTTCTATATTATAAAACAGTTCGTTTTCTGTGCACCCACATCTCCGTTAGTTTTGCATGTATCGGGCTGAAAGTTTGCCATTGAGATGGTTCGTAGATTTATACATTTTGGAAATCGTCCGGGGGATGGATAACTTGGGGAGCTCAACATTTCAAAAGGCTGTAAGTGGAGTTCCAGCCGCAGAACTTAATGTTTTTTATGTCATCATAAAGATAATTATGCCATCTACAAATATGTCGCTGGATGTATGCAGTTATTGACGTTTGAAAATCCTCAACGCTTAACATGCAGCAGGTTTACCTGTTGTTGGTCACATCCACATGCTTACAAGTAGCGCCCTCTTTCACATTTCATATATTTCCTACAGATGGATCTATACATTTGTCATTTAGCGTTAAAATGATCGCCCGTTAAGTTAGTGTATTGTAAAAAGTGAGTGTCGAAAGTTATATTAGATACCTAGGAATACAACATATCTATATTATAAAATAGTTTGTTGTCTGTTTGTTTGTGCACCCAAATCTCTGTTAGTTTTGCATGTATCTATCGGGCTGAAATTTCAACCCAGCACAGTGTTTCCTCTGGGTAAAATGATGGGCGAGGTGGTAGGGGTGGGTTATGCAATCGCCGTAGGCGTGACGCGTTGCTAGGGGGGCCCGGGGAAGATTTTTTTAAACTAGCTTAAATGGTGCATTCTGAAGTATGTTTTAACCTTTATTCTTGAATAGAGGGGAAGATATAAAACAACAAGACACTACTTGTAAATGTAGTAATCATGATTGATAAAAGTCGGTAATCATGATTGTTTCATCATGTAGAGATGTGGTTTCCACTTTACAAGTGGTACTCGGTTGAAGTGTGGTTTCTACTTGGCCACTGGTACTTGATTGTGGTGATGTTTTTCTTGCCCTAACCCTAGGCCTTGTTACCATGCTAACAGAGTCAGTAAAAAAAGTAACAGGTAAGTTATTATATAGCACAGTATCCATTCCTAAGGGCTGCTCAAAGCGCTTTACACTTTACTCCCTGGCAGACCTGTTCAGTCGAACACCATCTCAACTTCTCTGGGAAGCATCCAGTGGCATCATCTGAAGACTCTTTTGTCATCACCTTTAAATGATTATGGTAAATTGGTGGTTTATGTTCCAAAGTTATATTTTATTTGTATCTATGCTATGCAATTAATTAAACAGTCATTTATGGAATGCCACAAAAATATGTTTCTATAAATCGCAAGTGTCCTTTTTATAAAACAGTATATAAGTTGTTTAGTATATTCAATTATATCTGTGCAAACATATCATTGTCTAGCCCAAGTTATTGATAACCCATTAGTACACCTGGTTTTGGGCAATATATAGGCATCTTTTATGAGATGTGAACTTTGGTGATTTATATTCGTAAATAATTTACTCAAATTACCTTTCCCTAACGTTTGTTTGCAACATTGTCGGAATATGTATTGTGTATTTAGCATATCTTACGATTCACATTCCTTATTTTACAAAAAAAAAAGAATGATAGAACATTAGTTGAAAAAACTTATGGGCACTTGTGTCGAATCCGGACCCACCTCGATTTCTCCATTATAACTTGAGTTTTGCCTATTTTTTTATACCTCAGTGTGATATTTCCATTATTCCACATTATCCCAGGCATATTTACCTTTAAGAATATTGCGCCTTACGCCTATTTGAGGCGAAAATAGCGCCCTGGTTTGTATCGACATACGCTGTTATGTCGCTCATTTTATGCATTCTGTGCAGTAATGCATGGCCGCAGACTAGTGCAAACCGGGTCGCTATTTGGGCTTCAAAAGGGTCCGGATTCAATACATTAAGTGCCGAGTAGTGAATAGGATGCCGACTCGTGACGTATAATGCCATCAGCCTGCACGGTTTTTATTCCCACCACCGTCAAACCAGAAATTCAACATCAGCATTCTGATCTATTGTGGGCACATACAATAAAAGTAAAATTGAGCGCAAAAGACATCTTAGTTCAGCTATTGTTTTCTTTGTTTTTTCTTTCCGAGTTCCACATGTCTCCCAAATGCAGTTACCGTTTGGGCACCATGTTACATAAATGTCTAGATTTCTAGTATGTCAGAACTCCACAAGGTGTCACCATTGAACTCACTGGGATCCCACAGGAATATTCTGTGAGTGGACAACTGACAAGTGATGTCAGTCACGTTGTCCAATGGAGTTCATTCAAGAGGCAAATCCTAACCGGCCCTGACTGAGCGATGTTAAGATGACTGAACGATGTTGCTACAAATCTATGATTTTGCAGGAATATAAGTGACTTTGTGGTGTCATTTTGCACTGCTCGCCGACGCTGAATATATAACGAAAAAAATATTTCGGCAAGGCAACTCGCTTCTCATATACCAGGGGAAAGACTGCATTTATTAATGAGGGTAGGCTGGAAACATTTGGGGTGTCTGGTAGATATATGACTGTCTTTTTTCCCTAGGTAACGTAACTCGGCTAGTTAGTGGTAAAACTCGGGTTACCATATTAATGTTCTGCCAAGTTCAATATTTAACTAAAACAAAACACTGAGAAGTATATAATAGATAACCTATTTATGATACATGTCAGCTACCCAGTGCTCTAGCTGTGTCATAAATTTGCATGAGTGTAAGGTATTTTTAATATTTTATGTTGATGTGGCTATGCTTCCTACCTTTTGAGTTCTCTACTTTTATATAATCACAAAGGTCTCTGTAAGTAATGTTCATGTAGAATAGTTTTATGGCTTGTTGCAGGATGTTCCAGCTGCACTGTCAAGTCAGCAACACAGTGAACAGCCAAGTAGTCAGCAGTGCAGTCAACAGGCACTGAGTCAGCAGGCACCAAGTCAGGAAGTGACAACCCAGGACGTCACACCACAACAATCTCAGGAAGATAAAGAAAACATTGACCAAGGTATTGGCACAAGTGTTCTTGCTGCATCCATGTATACAGTAGCCATGTTTTATGATCACCTTTGTGATTATGTGTTGAATTGTGGGCATTGTCACATTCAAATCTGGCATTGCTTGGAGAGTTTGTCATGTCTGGTCAAAAAATAGCAGCTAACTACATCATTTTCTGTGCTTAAACAGAAAATTCTTTAACCACAGTTGTATAGCAGAAATGAACATTTTAGCTAAATGACCATTAATATTTAGCTATTGTGATTTATTAAAAGCAATAACCTTATTGTGTTTTGTTGTAGCTGCTGATGAGGCCATCAACATGCAGAAGCGACTGTCAGACCCTGGTAGTCAGCCGACAGAAGACACAAGCCCAGCCAAGAAACAGAAAGTGCTATCTGATGCTGAAAACAAAGTTCCCCTAAAGGAACAGGCGGCAGTATAAGAACTGACAAATAAACGCATCAACTAAGAATCATAATTAAAAATTGTCATGAATTTGTTTAACAAAAATGAAGTTGATACTGTCCTGCTTGCAATTGTTATTGCTACTAAGGAAGTTCACAGCTTGCCATGATTTAATGATTTTTTTTGTAAAAATGACAAGTTATATCTTAAGTTATGGGATAAAATAATGGAAATGTTCTTTGTACTTGCTACTTTGCAGAATAAATAAACATTTCGATACTTGGTAGTTTCTTACATTGGAAATCCTCAATATTTGTTATCAAAATCATGCATTATGGACATTGCTGATAGCAGAGCATGGCTTAATTAAGGGATGGTATGGCAGCTAGAATGGAGGATTTTGACAAAATTGTGTTTCTTCCATATTCCAGTAGTTGTGTATCTTTATTATCAATAAAGGTACCTTTCATAACAATTACATATCTCTAAAACATTTATTCATGGATTAGGTGTGGTTCTTTTGAGCAATTGATGCAATTATTCAATCTTTGATGAGCATTTACAGAAAACCTCCCTTTTGATAACAAACTTGCAACACTCCCTGGGGCCAGTTTCATGAAGCGGCTAAGAACGTTCTTAATGCTAAGATGATTGTCTTGGTAAATGACAATTTTTTTTATATAAACGAGCATAGGAGTTTACGCAAACATGATGATAAGTAATTGCGTAACTAAGAACTAAAAATGATATAGTAATCTGGTTTGGATTGGTGTGTACTCCTGGATATTCTCCACAATCTGTAAAAAAAACATTTTGGTTTATCTTGTGCTGAAAATGGTTGCATTTACAATTGGTTTGAAAATACAAAATAAAACCTAAACATAAAAAAAAACTGAAGCCAGAATACCATGTCATTATTACTTCGTGTTGCAATTTTTAGATGTGCTACATTTGGGGCCATTTTGTTTGTTACCATGGAGACGGGAGTCGGGCAGAAACAAATTATAGTTTTTACTCGGTAAGACCTACCGCTTGGACACAATAATATTAATTATGCTTTCAAAAAATTTCCTATCTACTTGCCCTACCACCCCTTTAAGTAAAATTTGTCTTTTATATGGTTGCATTTGACCACTATAAAAAGTGGCTACTTGTAGTGAATAATGGTACTTGTGAAACTGGTCAAACGATGGTGGAAGGGCATGCAATCTACCACCATCTCTGCAATCTTTAGCTTGGTACCTCCGTTCTGACAAATGTCATTGTAAAATTGTTTTGCATTTTTCCAAGCCGAAGTGAGGAACCTATTATAAGAAATGTCATGGTACTCCCTGGTCCGAGTTTCATAAAAAAAAATAGTTTTAACCACATTCTTGGGGAAAACTAACTGAAGTTGTAATAGTGGCTGTGTTCCAGCTGATGTATTTCCAGGATCTAACTAGGTTTTTGCAGTATCTATACTGGTAATATGTAATATAAAACATTTTCTAGACCTGCTAGTGGGCACGTTGAAGATATTTTAAAGTAAATCTCAAACTTAAATTTCATGACGGAAAATAATGCACAGAATCGGCGTTGATTACAGCACATTTATTCAAAATATACACAGATTTCCAGACAAAAACCTAAATTTCCTAACCCCAATTGGAGCAGACCCGGTTCAGCTTGTTAACAGCAGACCCAACTAACAATGGCATGAATGCACAAACATGATATGATTGCGATGATTTTCTATTATGTACAGACAATGCCGCTTTGTAAAATTGTGGATAAATCGAGCTTTAATAAGCAAATTAAACTGTTGCTATAAAACAAACCCAATCACCACAAGTAAAACAAGCTACAATAATTACATCAATTATAATTGATGTTTTGAACAAATCAACCGCACCTGAATAAATATGTTGCATTACTTTAATAATTATGCTTCACAATAACATTCTGAAAAGGCATGGGACAATAAGTATAATATACAATTAAACAGTGAACACTTACTCAAAAAATTAATAAAACCAAATCCATGCAGGCACTTGCCAGGTATGAGTAGCACAAGACAATAGACGTTATGATGTCGGCGTATTACATTACAAACGGAGGTTTTGGCAAATTGTCACCTTGCCAACATGCAAACATAATTACCTTGCTCACTTGGTAAACAAAAGTTAACTTGTAAACAAAGAATAACTTACACTAAGTGTCACAGAACACAGTTGTTGGCAGTTCTTTAATGCGCTATGTCTATTCAAAATTACCACTGCTATCGTGGTTGGCACGACAGATCACCAATAAGCCACCTCTACACCCGGTTGGCTTTGTGAAACGGCTGCAGAAAATTTAAACAGATTTGTACAGATCGAGGCCTGTATTCTTAAAAAGATCAACAATATCAATTTACATAAAATCAATAATTATCCGAGTAATTACGCAATTTTTTTTAATATGAGCAAACAGGAGCTACGCAAGATACGTGATGCTAAGTAATTATGTAATTTTAAGTACGGTTCATGAAACCGTATCACTGCAACAGTGATATTTGCAGCAAAGTACCCGTTTGTGTGAAAATATCAGGTTCAGGTACCAGTATGTTATATTACAAATTAATTTTTTTTGGTAACTGAATGATTCAAAAACACGACTCGACAGAATTGTGGGTTTTCATTTCTGGAACAAGTTATGAAAACCTATCAGACATGCAGAGTTGCAATTCTCATTATAAATTATTTATAGTTATCAAAAATGATATACGGAATATTTCTAACTTGCATAATTCATAGCTTCCAAGAATACACGCCAAGTTTTTACCAGCTTTTCAGATCAGTTATATTTTAATTTCTCATGCATCAAACATAAAAATCTGTAACCAATTATCAAGGTCGATGCCTATGAATACCTTAACCAACAAGGTTATATTGTATCGCATGAAAGTTCATGTTGTCAAAAAAAATTCTTTCCATTGTTATAACAACCATTTCTTACTGGACAATACCACTAAAATACAAAAAGGACCGATTTTCTTACCTCACCGTGACAACTCGCTCCAGAGGTCGTATCGTACAAAGGATTTTATCGAATATTGCATAACTTGGAAAAATCATAGATTATCGTATATCACAAACAATAATGTGTAACTACTACAAAACTGCACGAACCGAGAACCACTGAACAAAGGTTTGTACAGTATGAACGGTTTTATGAAATAAGACCCTGTTGTGCCTTACCAATGTAATTTTAGTTCCATGCTGCACCACACGATCCGGCAGTAATGGAATACGGTCATGGAGTTTGCAATACAGACACTGAGAATGGTGCAAAGATTAACTGAATGACATGTCACAAATCGCATGAATCGGATCCATATAGCAATGATGTTTTCATGTTGTCCATTAGATGTGGCTGTTGACATGTTCCCGTCATCTGCTACCTGACACTAGGTTGTTTCTCACTATCTTCAAGTGTCAGATGAAGGACCCAAGCCAGCAATGGATGTACGGCAGCACCTTAATGCTGCGGAGGCTGCTGGTGATGCTCGGGCTGACGTACAGGTTGACCTGCACACCGACGAAGAACAGTAAATAATAATTTCTATCATTTATATTTTTCACAGTTTAGTCGATTGTAGGTGCTTCTAAACAAAGTTTTACTCTGGATATCCATATATAACTGAAGTCATAGTGAACTGATTGTTGTTTGCATTTACGCAGCAAAGTCAGGCTAGACTAAAACCAAACTTCCAGCTGTATGCCCAAATGAAAACCGACTTCACATAATCCTGTTTTATAAATGAATAACCCAAAAATCAAGGACCCGTATCAAGGGCGGTCTCACCACAGACTTCAAGGACAAAGAGGAGAATAACAACACAACAAAACAAAGTGGCAATCACAGAGACACATCAAAAGAGGGAAAGATCCTGCTGGATACTGTTACATAAAACTAATAAACCAGACCACAATGAATAATAAACCCACAAGAATGAATGACAAAACAGAAAGTATACTGGTATGACAGAGCTATGTAGATGAAACCAGCACATTACAGTATGACAAATAGACACACGAGTTATAACTCTACCAGGATAGGAGAATGCCCCAGCTTCTGGATGCTGATTAACGAACGCATCCAGTGATGGATTCAGGGAACTGTGCTGTTGCCATTTTCTTCTGTTTGGCAATTCGCCGCTGTTGCATGAGAGCATTCTGTCGCAGTCGACGGAGTTGTCGTTGCTTGGTGTCACCGACCTTACGGGTGGGCGGAGAAAGAAGTGTGCCTACATACACAGAGTGGGGCGGGGCAATGGGGCATCAGTTCAGTGTGTGTGTTTCATTTTAAGTATGTTAGTAAACATTCCGGCAGGTGGTGCAACAATGCTGCAGTTTCTTTTAAACAAACAGTAGGAAAAGAGAGACTCTTCTAGCAAAATTATCAAAATGAAATTTACTCAGAATTATATACATTACAAAGATGCAACTTGGAATCCAGTCCAGTGTAAAAAAGGGTGAAATAACAGTATTGATACAATAATGGGTTGTCACACCTGGAAGTAATTGCGCAGTATAAACAAGCTTTATTAGCCAAAACGGGGCAACATTACGACAGAAATGCGGAACCAGAGAAAAAAGGAAGCCTGTTTGCTCAAGGCACATCTACATAATAAAGGAACCAGGAAACTGGGAGGTGACGACAGTTATGGGAACACAGACAGTGAATGTGAACATGTGAACTGTATTCATCAGTAAATAACAGTTACTGTCAACCATACAAAGGCTGGGGCATAGTAAACTCTAATCTAGGTTAATGACAGTAGCCCACACACACATTTACAATATAGGAAGACACAAGATAAGTGAAGTGACAACACACGATTGGCCAGATAACCAGTGTTTCAATGAGTATCATAGAGACATTGCATCTATACAGAATGTGAGAATTAACTGAATCACAATGCAAGATTTAGCATAACAATGCACACACATTTCAACATAGACAAGACAGACGTTGACAGTTCAGTGACTGTGTAGAATCTAGTTTCAATTCTGAAACGTGTGTTTTTATTAAATGAATTACGTCTATCTCTGCTAAGTGCAAAGGTTGTTGTGTAAACAACAAATATATGGTACAATTAAATATCTAACGGCATACAACAAATCATAGCAATGTGATGGCTGAAATATTTACTCAACATACACGCTGTATATGATTAAGCCATACATAGCTAATTTGTCTAAAATAACTATACCACATAAAACTATACAAGACAGAATATCCATAACGTAAAATGTAATGGTAGTATTTGTATGCAATTCTCATACAACGCTGCAGTGATTAAACCGAATGTTTGTTACTGCTAGAAATTCAGAAGATAGAATAACTGAGCGAACTGTCATGGGAATATGTGAGATGTGTAACATACCTGGAGGAGGCTGTATGTTAGGTTGTCCCACTTGCTGATCCTGGCAACAAACAGTCACGTTATTAGTTCACGCTATAAACAATTTGTCATTGATCAATTTAACCAATTTATCTCCATAGCCACTTAGCCAGACCTGCCACGTTTTATAGATTTATCGTCTACAAAATAAGTTTCTTTTTGAAGTTTGAGAGAAATATGGCTGCATCCCATTTCAACAGATTAGCTTAAATTGTAAAACTTGTTGTAAAGTACTACTTTCTTGAATATATGCCATACAAGCGTAAATTCAAAAGCCAATCAGTGAAGAACAAATATGTTTGATGCAAGACAGATTTCCCAAAAAATCAGCAGACTGTTTTAAACAGGCATAGTTAGTAGTCTGGTAGATAGTGATTCTCGATTGATCACCCAATAAAAATGTAATGTCAAGTCAAAAATAGAGTGTAACTCTTCAGCAGGTAGTTGGGATTATAGTTAGTGTGAATGAATGGTGTGCTTGGTTAGTACGGTACAGTGCATAAGGTCTACTGTGATTACAGTAGTAATGCTGTTGTTTTATATATCTATAACAATACTGCTAATGTTGTATGTGCCGAAATGTGGGCTCTGTCATCCAGAGGTACAGGAGACTAGTATGGGCTCAGTCACAGGCCTGGCCTTGGGATGTAGAGCCCACATTTATCTCTCTTTAACTTAATCTCTTTAATAAACGTCATTCATTTGGCCTTATTTCATCACTATTCATGACTTGTGTTGGTGCTTGCATAAATAGAGATTTCAACCAAGAAAATGTGGCAGGTCTGCCTAACTGAAAGACACTATAAAATATAAATGACAAAGAAATTGTTTGTGTCAATGTTGCATAAAAAACAAGTCCAAGTGCAATTAGATATTATACTAAATGTTGCTAACCCGGATTAGTGGTGAATATAATAATATCTACATAGTTTCTATATGTAGACAAAACTTATTATTCAATTATACAAATATTCCCAAAATGTAAGCGCAATGAAATTTTCAACACTGAAACGAAAACAAAACAATACTGATAACATAGTAAGTCGGAAACTTCATAACACGAATGATTTACAATGAAAACAAACATTTATTATATACACCTTATTGTTAAGTAAAGCAAACCATCCATACACCCATTCATCCCCAGCCACCAGCACAAAAAAACTAGAGTTTGAGTCGATGAGGTAATAAACACTGAAGTTGTCAATACCGGGTTTGATACAAAATGTAATTAGCAACAGAGAAAACATGATAACCACGATTTGTACTGGCATGTGGAAAGAATTCACATCAAATTTTAAAATAGGTCCTTAAAATACTAGTGTCCAAAATCTGAAGCAAAGCCAATAAACAATATGTGTTTTGCCATGATGTAACTTGTAAAATCATTGAAACTTGCACAGTAAGCGGAGTTCCTTTACTCTTGCCACCAGCGAGCTCATCACCTGTTTGATAAGTATCAGTGCCGCAGCACGGCGTTAGGCACTGCGGTGTGTGCTGTGTTTGTGTGAAGCGTGCGATCTTCCAGGCCCGCAATGGAGCGATTACTGCGTTATTATCCTGTATTCCCGACATGGCGTGTACTGCTGACATGAAGGCTATACCTGGGCGGGCTGCTGCTTTGGGTGGTTGGGTGGGGGAGGGTTTGCCGGTCGCGGAGGCACGTTCCCAGGCACTGCGTTCTGCTGTGGTACCTGCTGCTGCACTGGTTGTTGCAGCTGCTGTACATGTTGTTGTTGCTGCTGTTGCTGTACTACTGGTTGTTGTTGTTGTACTACCGGCTGTTGCTGTACTACTGGTTGTTGTACTACCGGTTGTTGTTGTTGTACTACCGGTTGTTGTTGTACTACTGGCTGTTGTTGTTGTTGCAATACTGGCTGTTGTTGTACTACTGGCTGTTGTTGTTGTACTACCGGCTGTTGTTGTACTACTGGCTGTTGTTGTTGTACTACCGGTTGTTGTTGTACTACTGGCTGTTGTTGTTTTTGCAATACTGGCTGTTGTTGTACTACTGGCTGTTGTTGTTGTACTACTGGCTGTTGTTGTTGTACTACTGGCTGTTGTTGTACTACTGACTGTTGTTGTTGTACTACCGGCTGTTGTACTACTGGCTGTTGTTGTTGTAGTATTGGCTGTTGTACTACTGGCTGTTGTTGCTGCTGTTGTTGAATTGGCTGTTGCTGTATTGGTGGCTGTTGTTGTGCCTGTTGCTGTATTGGTTGTTGTGCTACCTGCTGTTGGTGTTGTTGTACTGGTGGCGGCTGTTGGTGCTGTTGTTGCTGCTGTTGCTGCTGGTGCATCTCCTGATGTGGTGAGTCAGTGTGGGTGTCGTCGAGGTCCTACACAAAACCACCTATTACTGCATCTCATAACTTCAACATAACGCAAACAAACACATTACAAACAAGATAAAATATTTGAAGGCCACAGAGTCCATGTTACACAAAACTACGAGTTAGTGCTGCCATCAGATATCCATATTGGCAAAGGAGGTTATGTGACAATTTCTCATGGAACAACAGACTATCAAATGAGTGGTAACTGATGTGATGCTAAATAGTGCAATGATTAAGATCCAGCTATGGTCAGGGATGAAAACCAGGTAACATAATTTGATCATACCTATTTTAAAAAACCTCCAGCATAAAATGGAAAATGTGTGTCTCTGATAATTTTATCTAAAATGTGGTCTTGTGGTTAGTTTTCTTAGTTGCTATGGTATGTAACACAAACTGAGAACTTCTCTGGGTTGTGCGAAGAGTGTTAACTGACCTTGTGTTTCTCATGATATTCTTTCTGGAACTGGTCAAATTCTTCGTCAGAAAACTGTGACTCATCTTCAAGATCCTGAAAGTTTACACATTTGTCATTAACCTTGACACAATATCAAGAGAGCCACATTGAATATCCCGCAAAAGCTTCCATTTAAATTTAGTTTCCTTATGAATGAAACTGCAATCAAACTTAGTTAAGGCCACACCAATTTGATTGTTGATTACAGATTTTTGAGACATTTTTGTTAGGGAGGAGGGGGGAATAAAAATAAAAGTAATTGTACGAGAAAGGTGTTTTGTGTAAATACAGGAATTGTCATATGAGCCATACAGTACATTGTTAAACAAATTATTTAGCCTTGTATCAAAACTTACTAGACACATACTTTTAAGACAATTTTTTAAAGTTGAAGACTATTGGAATTTAGAGTAATAAGTACTGATAACAAGACTTGGCAGATACCATTATGGTGTGTTAACATTACAGCAATAAACATGTAGATTAGAGGAAGGACATATGCTGACATTGAAGAGAGTGTCTACAACCCCTTTTCCCAGCGTCTTAACATGATTGGCCAAAATCCAATGTTCAGATTTTTGCATGTAGACAGAATGAGTAGCATGCTAAACATGCACACGTTATTGGTTTTGCCTGTGTTGCGAGTTAGCAGTTCCTTTATTGCTATTTTATATCGTGTCTAAAATGTCAGCCATTGGGTTGCCTTTTCGCTTCATTTTGGTGGCACTAACGCTGTCATCGTTCAAGAAAATAAATATGTTAAGTGTTGAACTTCTCATGTAGCATCCGCAAGGACGCTGTCATTTTGACAACAATCCGCACATTCGACGCCAACACATACTTTCTATATCAGAGCGGCGTCGCTACAAACATGGGAAATGACATTGTTGATCGTGATTGTGTCGGACAATTACAATTTTGTTACTTCCTTTTGAGAAGCTTCAATTTCTTGATACAAAACCAAACTGCAGCTTCTGGTTCAACCATGGTTTAGATTAATTAATGACAAGTTGGACTATCGCGGATTCGTTGGATCGCAGACCGAAGATGCACGACAACCAATGAAACTGTGTTTAACATACAATGTTCGGTATGATGCATATATGCTCGATGAATTGATACAAACTCATTGGTTCGGCATTTCGATCAGAAATAAAAGTTCAAAATTGCAATTTTATTTCCGATTTGTTAAAAACAACATCGGCAGGTCTGTAATCCGAATAATCAAATTGGTGTCGCTTAATTTTGCAGCTGAGGGTAAACATCAATGTATTTACTTATTCATGTTAAGTTTATGTACTGCAACAATAATGTAAGTAATAGCTCTATTGTTAAGTGGATCCCTCCGTTGATTGTTCAATTCACACTTTAATTTACCAGTGAAAATGGAACAATGCAAAAATCAGCTTTTTTCTCCGTTCATGAGTTAAATTTAATAGAAAGTTATTGCGAATTCATAAGAACTACTGTGAGACAATAAACACTAGACATACTTCCCATTCTCTGTTGATATGTGTTAAACTTAATACAATGTTATTGTAAGTATGTTGAACTACTAGTAGACAACAAACATTAGACATACTACCCATTCTTCATCCTTCTCTTTGCTGATCTTAATAATAGAACGTTATTGTGATTAATTAGACAACCACTGCGAGACAATAAACACTAGACATACCTCCCATTCTTCTTCCTTCTCTCTGTTGTTATACATGTTAAACTAACAGAACGTTATTGCGAGTACTTAGAACTACATTACGGATACAGGCTCCTCGTGAACGACTAAATTTGCAGTGTATAAAAGTATATGAAAAGAATTCCAGATATTACACATACCTCCCATCCCTCATCTTTGTCAAATGATGCTCGCTTCGTGCTATCAATGAACTCCTCGAGACTGACCATCTTGTCTTCGTTCTTGTCGATCTCCTTCATCACGTGTTCTCGCATCCTATTCATTTCCTCGTATCGCTCCATTTGGTCGTCTTCAGGGGAGTTCGGGTCGTACAGTTTGTCCAGCTGAAATGTACAGTAAAAACACAGACGTCAAGACAAGAAGAAGGAACTGTGTCCATTAATACTGAAAGTACAGTAAAACATAGAAGTCAAGACAAGACAGAAATGTACCCATTAATATTGAATGTGTAATACAAAATTTAGAAGTCAAGACCAAATGGAACTGTGCCCGTCAATATTAAGGTATGGACAGTGGCACACAGCCAAATTACCAACCACATGTCTTCTTCTTAATTACCCCATATTAGCACCATTGGGAGAATGCAACATTCACGTTAGGGTCACAAGTTGTCTGATGGCTTTGGGATATTACATACGATTGAAATAATATGCGAGACAGATGGTTTGATAGTTTTGTAGATAAAGACTGTGATATCAAAAATACAATAATTGACATAATTATTTCAATTACACAAGATACAATAATTACAATTACAGAATAATTTCAAAATATGAATCAATTACAAGTACACCATTTGCCTGTAATGAATTACAAATACAATTACAAAAGTGGACACAGCCATGAAGGCGATTGCCTGCACAACACAACATCCATGTACAAAACTACACATGGGGGTTATTCAGCCAGATTTGTTCATGGCAGGATTTTTAGGAATATAGCCAATAAAATCATCCTATGGTGATGGCCACCTACTTATAGTGATCAGCAGTTTACATCAAAATAAAGCCTTATTCACGGCGAACGAATCCAGCACTTGTTACTTTGACAGCTGTTCACTCAGCACCAAAACACATCTGTTAGCACCTGACAAACTGGCATCAACACAATCAATTCTGTGATGCTTTGCATAGCATGTTGTAAATTTGACAGTACAATATTATTCATGTTAAATAAATTACCTCCTTCTGAAAGAGCGACTCCACTTCATTTTCGTCCAAGAAACCGTCTCCATTCACATCTGCCACAAACAACAGAACTGTTCTATAAACTCAGTCATCGACATTCATCTAAGACAAGACTCTAGCAGTAGAGGTAGGTAGGTAGGTAGGTGTTTATTTTCCCAACATTGTACATCACGTAATATAGAATAGTAATACAAATAAACAGGGTTGGCACATTACTGGGAAAAAAAACGGTTTTAGACAGGGCAGCAGGAAATATGTTAGCTAGAGCAAATACTGGGTACCAGTCCAGGCCTAATCCTTGTGTTTGTGTATGCCAGGAAATCCATGACATGAAAGAGTAAAATATTAAGTTAGTAAATAAATGTCATTGTCATTCTCACAAGGGACAGAACAAAATACTGCTTTCTGGGTCTTCCTCTAAACAAGTATGGCGGTGAAGTCATATAGCCTGTACTAGTATTGTCTCACATTGTCAGTTTGCAATCTGGTTAAAGAACAAAGAAATGTTGAGCTTTGGACATTGGCAGGTACTTATCAGGGTCCATACACAATGATATATATACCAAATTCAAGGCTTTTTAATAGAGAATGAGCTGGTGCCAGTCTGTTGACAGCAACCCACAGCTGGCCAACGAAAGATAGAGTGACATCAAAATGCTAATGAATAGCACACAGTAACAGCCATATCCATTAAAAAGTGATTGGACATAAAAGATAAGTTTGAATGAACAGGAAGCCCTGCATCATAAAACAGTTATTTCCCCCACATATATATCATAATACTAGTAAATGGAGTAAATATAATTTATTTGCTGCTAAAAGTAATAAACCACTATGAATACTTGTAGCTGACAGTATGTGTTATGCACGGCTTCAGAGCACTTCACTGACAATTATATTTTGTTTGTTTGGGCTTTTGTTTTACCTGGTCTTACTTTGGTCTTACAAGGGCAAATAGTTGTGCTTCTTCACCTTTTTCACACAATTTAATCACATGCATGGTGGTTATTGGCTTAAAACTTCAGAGGTTTCACGAGACTGCCCATGTTTCTCTAACATGATGTACAACTTGAATTTTTCCATTATGTACATGTGTAACTAAATAAACTGTACTTCTAAATTTAGGTTAAATAAGACTTCTGTTTGGTTTCATCCAAATAATTCCTTCTAAAAATCTTGACACAACAAGATTAGTGACACGATAAGAATTGTGACATGACGATAGCCTACCGTGGAGGTAGAAAAACGTCTTGGGATCAAAGTCCTTCTTGTCCATCCCGTCCTGTCCCTCCCAAACATCCTCAAGCTGGTCCTTGCTTCCCTGTCACAGCAACACCAGTCTTACACACATGTCACATGCACAAAGCTAGGATCGAAGCATGAGAACGCAGTCGTTGTTTTGACTAGTGTTGAGAATCAGGTCGATTTTCATAATCGATCATTGGTTTGGCCAAACCGATCGATGACAGATTGTATAATCGGTTTGCGGACAGCCATTCTAAGAACAGTTTAATCGCCAGGTGGCAGTACTTATGCAAGCAATCGGTGGCATTTGACGTAAACGTATGACATGTTGTATTAAAATGTATACAACTGCTCTTAACAATCCTCTCAGGAAATTTATTGATAGGCCCCACAATGTTTATACATTTAATGTGGTGCGTCTTCCTGCAATGTGAGACTTAATCAGAAGCTTGAACCAACCAATCATCAACAAAATTTAATCAGAACACACCAATGTTCACATTTTACCCCTACCGGATGATGGACCTTGGGGTGGTCGTTGTGTTTGCGTTTCATGTCGTCTAACTTCTTCTGCTCAACTGCTCGCTCTGCCACGGTCATCTTCTTCAACTTATCCTCCGTCTCCACTTTCTTCTCCATCTCGTACTCCTTGAACTCTGCCCGTCTTTTCTTATCAATCACATCCAGGTCACCCGTCGCCTGCAACAGAACAAATCATGTCTGTACAAGTCTATATTATCGTCTAGGTCGCCTACAACAGTACAACATAATGTCTGTAGTAGCCTGTGTCGTTTAGGTTGCCTACAATAGAACAACATCACGCCTGTAAAAGTCTATGTAGTCTAGGCCACCCACAACAGTACAACATGATGTCTGTAGGACAAGTCTATGTCGTCTAGGTTGCCTACAACAGTACATGATGTCTGTAGAAGTCTGTACCATCTAGGATTCCTACAACAGTACATGATGTCTGTAGAAGTCTGTACTGTCTAGGTCTCCTACAACATGATGTCTGTAGAAGTCTGTACTGTCTAGGTCTCCTACAACATGATGTCTGTAGAAGTCTGTACCATCTAGGTCGCATACAACAGTACAACATGTCTGTTGAAAACAACAAGTTGTCTACAGCATCCTCATTACCTACAGGTGACTTAATTCTATACAGATATATTGATAAACAAAATTAATCAATTTAAATATATCTGGTGTGTGTGTGTTGTGCATGCATACATGTGTGTGTGTGTGTGCGAACGTGCATGTGTATGTTTGTGTGTACTCACTATGCCTTGCACCTAAACTGATTCAGTTCATTCTATAAAGCAAAGAATCACGGTATTGAGCCAGAACTTTCGGCCATTTTTCACCGAACTTCAACCAGGCCCAAAAGAAAATAATGTTGAAGTTTGTGTAATGATTTCATTAAAACTAGTTAAGACACTTTCCAAACCAAACTAGCATCTCAAAGCAGATAATAGATTTGTAATATTTTTGCAACCCGAGTCTAAACAAGATGATCAGACTCTTGAACTTCAGTAGCTATTAAAAGTGAAACATTATCCCAAGAAAGAAACTCTTAGTCCAAGTACCTTTTTAATGAGTTTCTCCAAATCTTCGACTTCGAAGGTATGAGGGTTGCGATGGTCGACGTGTCCAACGAATTCATTGACTTGCTGGTGTATTGGAACACCTGCCAGAAACAACAGCTGCTAGTTTATAACAACAGCTCAACAAATGCACCACCTACGAAGGTGTATTTAAATCAACAGCTTTCTGTTGAATACAAGTCATTCACTAGAGAGAAACATCACAGCAGTTTTTTCCATTTTACCTTCATAGAACTTCATCTTATTTGTGATCGATATTCCTCTTGTGGTCTTGCCACTTGCTTGATGCATGTTAACACTGGATTTGATTAATTTTAAAGAAGAAATTACGAGAGGTAGCTAAGACAACATCACCAGTATGTCAGCTATTCATTGTAATGCAATAATTTTTCAGTACTACAGCTTTACCCACAGGCACCTCCAACAAACCATCCGTGTGACCATCTTCCAATCATCCTAATCTGCGAATGACACACGTTATGGTGACCATATAACAACAAATTAGCTAAATAAATGTAACTAAATCAATTTTGGATGCTGTTGCCTGTCATCATGAAGCTACACAGTGGACTGAATGAAAGATCCCAAACACTTGGAATGCTGGTGAACATCCTCTGCTCTAACCCTCCCGTCCACACGTTGAGAAGTGAAAGTATAAATCTTCACTGTCACTGCCCCGTCCACCTACCATCCTTCATATGCTGCTTCTGTCGGATAGCCGCCTGCAGACGCTCCACTTCCTTCCTCTTCAACTCGTCTAACTTTGTCCTCACATTGTGACTGACAAACTCCAGGTGACGTGCGATCTCGCCACTCTGTCACAAACAACAACATGACTGACAAACTCCAGTTGACCCGAGATCTCGCCACTCTGTCACAAACAACTACATGACTGACAAATTCAAGGTGACGTGCGATCTCGCCACTCTGTCACAAACAACAACACGACTGACAGCCTCAAGGTGACGCATGATCTCGCCACCCTGTCACAAACAACAACACGACTGGCAAACAACTGTCATAAACAACAACATGATTGACAAACTCTTGTCAGTAATACAATCTCCAGTCTGTGTCATAAACAACAACACGACTGACAAACTCTTGTCAGTAATACAATCTCCAGTCTGTGTCATAAACAACAACACGACTGACAAACTCTTGTCAGTAACACAATCTCCAGTCTGTGTCATAAACAACAACACGACTGACAAACTCTTGTCAGTAATACAATCTCCACTCTGTGTCATAAACAACACGACTGACAAACTCTTGTCAGTAATACAATCTCCACTCTGTGTCATAAACAACAACACGACTGACAAACTCTTGTCAGTAATACAATCTCCACTCTGTCATAAACAACACGACTGACAAACTCTTGTCAGTAATACAATCTCCACTCTGTGTCATAAACAACAACACGATTGATTCCAAACACCAGTATAAAAACCCCACTAAGGTTGATGTTCACTTAGAAATAGAAACAAAACGGCTAACATTTGGTCAACTAACAAAGTAGGTACAATAAAAAAGTGTATACTTTATATACAGTGTATATAGAACAGTAGATCCAGTCTTTAGTACAGCGCCTTGGTAGACCAGTTTACCGTGATTGCTCTGTGAAGCATTCAGCCATGCTGCAATTACTGAACAAAATTGAAAAAATCTCAAAACAGCTGCAAAAGTATTCTAACTATAATTTTCATTATTTAGACTATGATGTTCCAACTACTGTGCAACTGCACCCAAATGTCCGAATGTGGAGTGTTTCTCACTGAGAATACAAAGCACTACTAACCACAATCTCTGACGTGTTTGCACTCTCCAGTTTCTTCTTGAATTCTTCATCCTTTTCCAGAGTACTCACTACCTCCTTGAGGTAGTGTTCATAGGCCAGGCCCATCGGCTGCAAGGAGAGGGGCGTTACAACATAGCCAAGGACAACTCTTAACATACGACCACACGATATTAAAAATTAAGGCTTAGACCAGGGATTTATCTCAAAAAAGACATGCATGTGCCCTTTGGGCACATCAGAGATAGAAGTAAGTGCCTTTTTGAAATTTGATGTGCCCCAAATCAGTTGATTAAAATTTTATGAATTAATTTGCATGATAGTACAATCACTTAAATAACCTTGTAAATGTGAATATTACATTAATTTGTTTTGAATGATATTCTGGACTGCATTTCTGGATTCAAAATATATGACCACCAATATTAAAGTGCTCAGAAATGTACAATTTTTTGTGGAATGTTTGAATTATTACATCGACATGTCAAATTTAAGCAAAATTATACTCAATAACGGCAAAATTGAGGTGGGCCCGGATTCTACACAACTGCCCCTCAATTTTCTCAGATTTCTCAGATACGTCTTTGCATGTGTCTTTTGGGCACATGCGACGAAAAGTATGCGTCATTCCAGCATACGACACATCACTGACACGTATCTGTGCTCCGAGGGATTCCCTGTTAGACAGATTTAATTGTGGAGGAAGCTATCATTATGCGATGTAATATCTCTGCACTACTTTGTATTTGTTTCAACCATAAATAATGTACATGTGAGCTACAACTTATTTGTTGAAGTCATAACAGACGTCAGCTATGGATATTTCCGGAGACCACCTGCTGCCCCTGTGTGTGTGCACAGTGCTGTCAGAGGTTGCACATTTTCGCCAGTGTGATTAATTAAGATACCAGGTATCATTGATTAATTTCTGCAACAACAGTCCTTGGGATATTTCTAATTAGGGATAGTTAGAAATTATACTTAGAATCACGCTGTTATTATAATTAAATTCTGCAGCAATACAGATACAACATGACCTGTACCTGTTTCTCACCACTGTTAACTAGATCGAATCAATCGTTGTCACTAATCAGTTGAAGTTGCATGGGGTAAATGGAACTGTGTCATAAACGCAAACATTTTGGATGGATGTTCTCATTGGAACTTGGCCAGATGCTGCTTTATAAACAGCTTGAAATAATCATTTGAAAGGACAAATATAACTTCTTATCTGCTGCGACATGGCTGCAACAATTCCAAGACTGGGTACATCTTGATCATTACCCCACAAATACTGGCAAAATGCACTGGTCAACACTAATTCATCAATCAACATTGGTGTCAGCAGAATTCAGGCTGCTTATTGTGACATAATTTGCGTAATGGGCCAGTGCTTATCTTAATAAGCTCGCAAAAAAATACAGACAAAAAGTGTTGGGAAAGTGAGTTTCATATTTAGTCAAGTGATAAACTAACAAAAATAACAAACATATAATATATATTTAGCTAGGTATACGATAGAATCTAAGTTGTCTGCATTTTTTGCTAGATGTATTCAGGGTTCACTGATCAATGTTTATTAATCTAACTGTTATAATTGTGATCAATCAATATATATGACATGTATACTAAGCATATACAGCTGTATATTACATTCATACCCTTTTTTCAAACACAATATTTTAGACTGAGCAAATTGTTGCCGATATGTTGGCACCTTTGCAGATGCTCCATGAACCATTCAACATATACATTATCTTCAACAACGAATGTTAGTGACAACAAAATTAAACTGAAACGCTAACGTTTTAGACGCAATGATGCAAAATCATAATAACAAAAATAAGCACCCACTGCACTAAACCAGTAAAGTGCACTTATATAAGATTATGAACATAATATTCACTGCAATTATACTTATCAGGCACCATTAAATAGCAAAATGTGTTACCTGGCTAACGATATCCATCACCTGTATAAACATGATAGTTATACAACATGAATTAAGCAAACCTCTAAATTTCAGAGGGTGGATTTTAGTTAACTTTTTCCTGTACAAATTTCAGGTGCTTAACCTTTGTCCACATCATAACAGACATCTATAGGGTGATTACACAATTGGCATTCAAATGGCACAAATGCACTTATTCACTGATTAAAATTCGAGTAATTTCTGAGATACCAACGGTTTTAATTTGATCGTAAATGTTTAATTTGACATTGTAATTTGTAAAGAGGGACAAACAACCTCCCTTTAATGAGTTGCTTCATGTGATAACTTGCATGACTTACTTCGCTGTTAGTGAGGTCTTCCTCGGCATGTTTCACCTGTCCAGCCGCTCCTTGATTCACCGGTGGACATACAATGTCACTGACCAGTACAGCTATGACTAGCAGGCCTATAAGAAGCCTCATGGTTGCTGCTCTTCTACAAAGATACAACATCAGATATATTAGACGTTGATATATAAACATAAATTTAACTTAATACCATAATTTTGGAGCACTGCATCCCACCTTAAGCCTTATAACTGTTAACAATGCAATTTACATCTTATTGGCTCAACTCCAATGACCATAACCACACCTCATTTTGTTAACTACTAATAGTACTATACCTAGTACATAGTATATATGTTCAAATTGTTTTGGGACTGACTAAATGCTTTCCAAGTGATAGTTGGGTCTACAGAATATAGGCTATATATATATACAGTGATGCATTGATAGTATCCTGCTTATATGGGAGACGCATTGTGTTTTTATAATCTTACATTTATTTTATTTAATGGTTATTTCTACCCGTGTCACACACGTAATATTCATAAATCAACCAAATAAACGACAAAATAGTGGTCAGAGAATGATTCAGTTACTATGTCAAGTCCCAAATTCTAGATCGGTGTACCAGTCTGAAAGTAAATTCCGGTTCCGTTTTTTTTGCATATTGCGCATGCCTGCGCAAGTGCAGTACATCAAATGCAACCTGTGGTGAGCAACATGACCTCAGGTGACCGATCAACTCTGACCCCGTGCCAGAAGTATGCGACGATTGAGTTACACCGTAGTGTGCAACGTGACCTCATGTGACCAATCAACTTTTGACCCCTTGCTCGAGACACCCAGTGACTGAGTTATATAATTAATCATTTTTGTTTGCTACGGTGCTGAACAGTGAGTGTACATCTGCAAGTGACCAGAGCTGAATAATTGGATTTGACCACTTGTCTGATTAAATGTTATAATAGACCATTATTTGTATGTTGTAAACATTGCTGTATTGTACAAAGGGCTACATAGTTTTGATATGTGTCAATGAATGGCATTTTTTGCATTTTATAACTATAATATAAGTGGGTCACGCATACTTTCGGCAGATACTGTGTTTAAGCTAGCCGAAATTAGATGCTAACCTTTGACATGTACACACGTATACGTAATATGCAAAACTGAACCGGAACTTACTGTCAGGCAGGAACCTACTTTCTACATGTGTATAAGCGGGCTGAAAGCCTTCATGCGCAAAATGGAACCGGAACTTACTTTCAGACTGGAACTTACTTCCAGACCAGTACACCGGAAGACAAAAAAAAAAAAAAAACCTACACAAATTATGTATGGTGATGATGATGAAAATCAGTGTCAGTGAAGGAGTCAACAACACAATCCTGTGTACATCACTCACACGAATCCACTATATATTCTATAATTAAAGATATGAATATTACAGTTTTAATTATATTTAATTCTACAGATTTCAAAGCTGGGAAATTATTTACTTGTTGTCTTATGCTAACTATCTTGTAATATAAAAACGGAAAACAACACAGTAGAACTCGCATATGGTGCAGCTAACTGGTCTGTGACTGCATCCAATTATGTAAAACTGTAATGGGTTGGTGCCTTGCACTGATTATCAACATCAATCAACTCATGTAATCATAATTACATAAAACAAATGTAAAATGATGACACTTTAAAATAACTTAAATCTTAATAAGCCATGGCCGGCTACACTTGAAGAATATCTTCGCAATAATGTTCCCTCTTGTTCACCGTACTGTATGTATAGGTACCCTTATTTAATAGACACGACATATAACTACGTGGAAATCAGTGGCACCATACTGAGGCATACATCGCATTCGCAGCACGGCAGCGTTTAACACAAATCGACACTGACATCAACATGATCAACTACGTTGTCTGTCCACTCCAATTTCACGACTTACCACTTAGTCCGAGATTTAGATTTTAGTAAGACCCAGGCACAGACGCAAAGGTAACTAATCGGATCCTAACGAGTTTTCCGCTCAACGCAGGTACTCACCTGAACAGTCTGTGTGTGGCTATGTCTGAGCGGTAACTAACTTGACAACGTGTCACTCTTAAGTCAACTACGTTTGCCGAAAAGCAAAAACAAATTTACCTATGAAGAGAGTACGTGTGCTTGCAGCCTCGGTTTCAAACCGGATGCTTGACGTTCGGCGAAACGTTGCATAGCCTTGATTACCCGGTTTCGTGTGTACTCAGTCACCGAGGACGCAACCTACGCTAACACACGTCACTGGTTGTTTACTTCCGCGTTCGTTAACCACATATATTTTACTTCCGCGTTAATTATATACACTTACACTTACAGGTTAATGGGCTGATTTAGGCCATTGGCCTTTGTTGGTGCCCATATCCTAGGCTATTCCAGTGCTTGTCGAGTCTAGCCTTAAACTGTGTGACGGTCTTGGCATCTACCACATGTTGTGGGAGCCTGTTCCATTGATCCACGGCTCTAACTGAGAAGTAATTCTGTCTGGCCAGCAGTCTTGTTCTTTGCTTGAAAAGCTTTCTCGTGTGTCCTCGTGTTGCTGTACTGTCCCTCTCCTGGAAGAATTGATCAGCTTCAACTTTGTCGATTCCGTTAAGTATTTTGTACGTTTCAATAAGGTCGCCTCTCTGACGTCGGTAATACAACGATTGTAGTTTCAGTTGTAATCGCTGTTCATATGTGAGCTTTGCTATGCTAGTAACCAGCTTTGTTGCTCTTCGCTGTACCTTTTCGAGGATGTCGATGTCCTTTGCCAGATATGGGCACCATGCTTGTACACAAAACTCGAGGTGTGGACGGACGTATGCCCGGTAGAGTGTCACAAATGAATTTTTGGTCATGTGCTTAACAGTTCTCTTTATCATGCCAAGAGCTTGCATGGCTTTCTTTGCTGCTTTCTGGCATTGCAGTGTTGGTTTTAGGTTAGTGGTTACCCACACACCAACGTCCTTTTCCTCTTTTGTTGTCTCGAGGTTCACTCTGGCTCCAGTCTGGTGAGTCATGGTGTACGTATTGTGTGGTGGTTTCCCCACTTGCATTACCTTGCATTTCTCAGGGTTGAATTGTAGCAACCACTCTTTACTCCAGTCTTCCAGGGTGTCAATGTCAGTTTGCAGTTGGTCTTGGTCTTCCTGGTTACGGATCGTTGTGTACAGCTTCGTGTCATCGGCAAACATCTTGATTCTGCAGTGAACCAGGTCTGGGATGTCATTCACGTAGAGAATAATAGATTTCACTTCCGCACAAGAGAAAGTTACACCTACCAAATAGGAGGTTCGCACAATAACATACAATAGACATTTAAGGAGTGGCCATCAATGTCAAAGCATGTTAACTCATGAGCACGACTTGGACTTTAATCTCATATGGTTCTATAGCCTAAGTAATAGGACCCCGCGGGTTACAAAGACAAAGAAACGGGCTAACCTCGGATGCGGGTCTTCATTCTATCTGCAGATGGAATATGTTTTTCAGGGAAAATCGGATTTGATTAACTAGCTAGCTAGTTAATCCAATCCTAGCTAGGGATGTACGTATATCTTAACAAATATAGGACGTATACCACATTTTGAAAATATGGGAACATAAGATATGCCGGACAAAAGCACTATTTTCCATGATAATGCACTATAAATTGTTTTATTGGAACCAAATAATATGACCTTGCTGGAGCCGGTTTCAGCCATTTAAAAAATAGTGCAATAACATTGACACATTAAATTTAGTCTCGCTTAGCCGGCTCTCGCCCGGTTGCGTGACTTCGCCGGGAAGATAGTCTGGCTCAGAATTACGTTTTGACTGCTCACTGCCAGTCTATGTCCCCCAGAATGTTTATATATTATGTGTTTTCGATAACGAAACGAAATTACGAAATAGTATTATACAAAATAAATTAATCTTAAACTAAACGAACATAAACAACAGTTTAGAATACTCTACGGGATTCGAACCGAGGACCCTAAAAATAGATGCTCGACACGCTACCGATTTAGGCGCCAAGATCAGCATGGTTTAGTACCTTGGCGACTACATTATAAATTAGTTAGCAGTCCGACCGTTGTGCGCGACATCGATTGCACTCGATGTAGTTACATTTGTCCTTGTTTATTTGGTATTTATATCATGCGTATTTACACTTAGTCTTTTGTTTCTGCTCGAGCATAAGCAAGACAACGTCAATACGAAATTGTTGACAGCCACGAGAGCTGCCACCTAGTGAATATGCATCTGATTAAAAGGCATTAAACTACAAATAATGTCGGTTTATTTTGTGTGTGACATGTTTCGATATAAGTTTAATGTTGAATAATTGTTATAGTATAGTATTATCTGATAAAAGTGTATCCTTATTTAATTTGTTATTTCATAGTTGGCTTGAGAGCCAATCATCGTCTCTACCCGAATCTGAGCCCCCTACCGGTAACAGTGGAAGGCATTCGGTTTTTCAAATAACCCCTAGCAAACAATTCTACAGAATTCTAGAGAAAAATAGATATTTGTGTACGAACAGTCTTCGCGCATTAATTGCAGAATCGCTGAATATTTTCCAGAGAAGTGGAGATGAAGTTCAATTGAACAGGTCTGCCAATTGAAGTGTAAAGCACTTTGAGCAATCCTAACGATTGGATATATATAAGAACTTACCTACACACGCACGTACGCACGCACACACGCACGCACATACACACACGAATGGGCCAAAAAAACGTGGACACAATATAGCACCAATGCCCAATTAATATTTCAGCATTGGGATACCATCTTCAAGATATAAATATGCCTACTTTGTCAGATTTTTGTGCGGGCGCACCGAGAACGAAACTCCCCCCTGTATGTGAAATAACAGAAGGCCTTGGTAGGTTGTTACTTGTCCCGTGACCTGAACTATTATGCCCGGTGCATTCCCTTCGGTCTGCTAGGCATTCCGACCCACGAGACAGTTGAGCCACACTCGGAACCTCCTAGGTCAATCGACGTGAACATTCTGATGGTGCTTCTGTGATGCACCCTCTGTTAATCATCAACATCACCATGTTTGATGAATTTGTCGGTCATGTTACTGGTTTATTTCTTCCACACATCATACTACAATTGGAGTCCTATGACACATATGTATCCAGCAGCATCAAAGAGTCAACTATGACAAAATCTGGCAAAAGAAGGGAAGGTTGTCGGTTAGAATAAGGTTGCAGGAATCAGGGCAGATAACCCCCGTGACACCACCAATAAACAAGAACTCTTTGCTTTCATCTCCAGCAAGAAGGTTGCGTCTACCGCATACAAAGAAGGCAAGCATTGTTATTGATCGATTAGCTAGGGCATACATATTTTCTTTCTGTTATGATTATTAGCATAGCCCGCAGAGTGTTTGTTTTGTTGGAGTGTATGCATTTTACAGCGTGGGATTGCACATTTCCCATATGCAGTTATTGTTCGTCCTTCGCGAAGAAGACCATATTTCATCATCGCCTACTGTCAATGTAATTTTGCCGAGATTTTCTCTCGCCTCGCCTTCTTTTGGCGTTTGCAACTCGGCAGACGTGTGTCTGGCATACTGACCACATGGCCGGCCCATTTGAGCTGTGTCAGCTTCAGTATTGTGTATACCCTTGGCAAGTCAGCCTGGGCGAGCACCTCAGTGTCTGGTACGTTCTTTGTCCTGCCACTTGATTTTCAGCTACTTTCGCAGACAGCTCGTGTGAAAGTGATTTAACTTTTTTTGGCATGGCGCTGGTACGCAGTCCGCGTAGAGTAGGGATGGAATGACAACTGTTCTGTATACTTCCAGTTTTGTCCGCAAGCCTATTCCTCTACGCTCCCAAACTGGGATGCGCAGTCTGCAAATGCCACACTTGCTTTGGTAATCCTTGCATTGGTCTTGAAATCGTCAATGTGAAAAACCCGGGAGAGTGCAATCCCAAGGTAGGAGAACTTGTTCACAGGAATCAGGTTTTGGTGTTTCACCGTTATATATCGGCTTTCCTGGAGCAGAGTGGTACACCACTTCAGTCTTCTTTGTGCTTAACGTCAGATCAAAGCTGTCACATGCAGAAGAATAGTTCCATGCTTTGCTGCATGTTAGACTGTAACTTGGCATTCAGTGCGTAATCACCAGCAAACAGGGAGTCACGGACAGTGTCTAACTGAACCTTGGTTTTGACCTGGAGTCGTCTAAGATTGAATAGTTTGCCATCTGTACGATACATCTGATTGGGATCCCATTGACATTGTCTTGAAAGGGGTCACTGAGCATAGCAGAAACAATACAATAACCGTTATTTGTCCACAAGTGGAAATTTACGTGGTAACAACTCGCACTTTAACTACAAAATATAAGTACATTTAAAACTGATTAAGTTTAGTGATGTACACATTGTTCAATCATGACATTACTATCGCAATGTTACTCAATCATAATACAAGTTTACCATCACAGAGTCCACAATAACGTTAGTCACATTCTTATTCTCCGATGCTTCATAGAGTTCATCCATACAAAACAATAGTTAGGCCTCATTTAGAATATTATATTCAAGCGTGGAGGCCATATCGCAGGAAGGACGTAGATATGCTACACTGTAGAAATAGTGCAGAGGAGAGCAACTAAAATGAAACCAAAACTGAGGGATCTTAGTTACGAAATACGCCTAAAAATGCCGTTTAACAAATGATTGGAACAGATTATCTCCTGATTGTGTTGGTGCTAGTAGCGTGAATATGTTTAAAAATAAAATCGACACATACCTTGAAAGGGCGGGATACACGTAGATAAAAAGTATTGGACTCTCGATAAGCCAAAAGGCTTCCTTGTCCACCTGCCATATAGATTTAATTTTCTGGATGGCAATCTTGTTAAATCTTGGTAAATACTTGGTAGCGTCACCCAACGGTCAATCATGACATTACTATCACAGTGTTACTAAATTTTAATATAAGTTTGCCATCACAGAATACACAACACTGTTAGTCACAGTCTTAGTCGCCGATGTTTCAGAGAGTCCACCCATACTTGGTAGCGTCACGTACCCAACGGTTTTACTGACTGACCGGATAACTCGAACTGCCTGAATAAAATTTTCCACAATTGTAATGATTGTAATCGCTCCACCATCTTCGTTCCCTTCCCTCTCCTAGACCTCGCATTCAGCAGACGGGTGGAGGTTGGCAAGAAGGTGTTTCGATACCTGTTGGTTCGTGCCCTTTCCGATAGGTACCTACAGCCAGATTGAGCAACAGCATAGAACTCGTGCAGTGGGTAGGATGGGTCTTTTATAATTTCTGCTGTCTTCTTAGTCACATATGTTTCATTTAGTTCATTCACAGTTGGTAGCGTCACCCCAATGGTTTTACTGGCTGACCGGATAACACGATTGAGCAGCACTTTGTTCTTCACCTATAAACTTCCACCCCAGCAAACTAAACAGTAACACAGGACTGGCTAGACAATGGACTGGTAGAACATATGACTAACTGTCCTACACACATTGAATTTTCTTAGCTTCCTCGCAAAATAGTTCCTTTGGTAGCACGTTTTCTGGATTTCGATGCCCATGTAGGAATATGAAGGAACTCTCTTTGCGACCTCACCTTTGATGACTAGTGAAGGCGGGTCGCATTGATGATCATTTCCTTCGTTTTCTTGGTGTGGAGAAAGTTCGAATTGCACCACGAAACCAGATTTTGAACTTCCTTCTCTTAGATCAGGTGGTTATCTTCTTTTATCAAACCACGTAGGGCCTTATCATCAGCATAACATTACTTGAAAAAATGGTCCTTGCTGATAGAACTGTCAACACGTGAAAGAAATAATTTGTAATTCGTAATACGTATTGAAATGTATACCTAAGTATCCATATGTACTTCAATTTGTACACGAGTACATATAATCAGTCCTTGTGTTATTTATGTATGTTGATACACTGAGTAATTATCAACTGTAAAACAAGTCATATGCTATTCTGATTTGTGACATGTAAATTTTGTTGTTGTTTATATTTATGGGGTGGCTCCTGTGCTAGCGATATTATATATCTTAATGGGAGTCTCCCGACCCTATCTATTACTTACGATATTCATTGTATATATATTGTATTTATAGGTCAAATACATTGATTCTGAGTTATGAATTCTGATAGTGTACACAGAGAAAAGTGCTGGTGAACTCTCACAGCCCTGAGGGGCGCTGCTGTTTTGTAGTGATGATAGTAAAGATGATGTTATTGATCTTAACCAACTGTTTCCTGTCTGTAAGAAAGTTTCAAATCCACTTGCACAGAGATGGATTCACAAGCATGGCTCTCAGTTTCTGGAGTAACATACGTGGCTGAGTGGTGTTGAAGGCACTGGAAAAGTCCAAGAAGAGAATGCGGGTTGAGGTTTTGGGTGTGTCCAGGTGTTTCTGAGCATGGTGAACAAGTATGAGAATGGGATCTTCGGTACTCCTGTTCTGGCTGTAGGCAAACTGATGAGGCTCTTGAAACCGTGATGTTTCCACGGAGGTGCCAGTCGTTCCAGGCATATCATCACCAAGGAGGTAAGGGCCATGTGTCGATAGTCATTTGTCTGGGATGGATGAGGCTTCTTAGGGATGGGAACGATGCAGGATGATTTCCAGAGGCAGGGCACAGTGTGTGTGTTTAACGACTGTTGGAGGAGATTGTGGATAGCAGTGGCCAGTTGTCCATTGCATTCCCTCATAGTTCTACCACTAATCTTGTCAGGACCCGGAGCTTTTTTGGGTTGATTTTTGCCAGTTCTTTTGTTTACTTCTTCTTCCTCTAGAATGATTGGATTCATCTTTTCACTGTTGAGAATTTCTAATTCTAGTGCACGCTCTTGGGAGAAATCAGTATTTTCAAACAGAGTAAAAAAGGTGTTCATTTCGTTTGCTACATGGTTTTCATTTTTTACACAGATTCTTTTTTCCTCTCCTAGTAACCAGTTATCATCTGCATCCCACGCCACATTTGCTTAGAGTTTCCTGAGGCAAACTGATTTTCTAGTTTCATCCTGTACTGGTCTTTCTTCTGCTCAATTGTTGCTTTAACTTTTCTTTTCACGTTTTTCCACTGGCATTCAGTTCCTTTCTTCCAGATATCTCGTTTCTGACGCAAGATATTCTTCAAGTCAGAGTCCACCCACGGCTTGTTATTTGGAAGGTATATAATGTATTTCAATGGTACACACATATCTTCACAGAAAGCGATGTATCCGCTGATTACCTCTGTAGCTTCGTTAGTATTTGCACTTGAATCTAGACAAACCTTCCAGTTCGTACAGTCCATACAGACTTTCAACATGTCTACAGATTCGGCATCCCATTTCTTTACCTGAATACGTTTTGTTTTCGCACGTCTTAGGTTTGGCGATACAAGGAAAACAACTGCAGCATGAAGTGATCGGAGTTGCCAAGAGGTGGGAATCTTCTTGCGCGGTATGCTTCCGACACATTACAGTAGCAGAGATCAAGAGTTTTGTCTTTCCTCGTGGGGACATTCAAACATTGATGAAAGTCAGGAAGAGATGCGTTGAGCCTGTACTCATTAAAGTCACCCGTGATAATTATCGGCACATCTGGGGAGTTATTCTCACGTTCATGAATGTGATCGGTCAGTACACTACACGCATTGTCTACATTTGCTTTTGGATGACAGTACACCATACACAGGTCGATATTTACGAACTCTCGTCGAAAGTAAAACTGGCGAACTCTGACAGTGAGGAATTCAATGTCTGGTCAACATACCTTGGCTCTGGCGGTAGCGTTGTTACACCAGCGTTCATTGACGAAGAAACATGTGAATCCATGTAGACTGATTTCTGTGTCCGTCGCTTTTTCATCGAGCCATGTTTCACTCAAGCCTATCACGGCGCTTTCACGCTAAAGAGAGTTGGCGCCATCATATATCCTTGCTTGACTCCATTGGTGATTGGGAAGGAGTCAGACAACCCTTCGCGGTCACGGACACGCGCAAGCATGCCGTCTTGGAACTGCCGAACGAGGGTGATTAACTTCTGTGAGCAGTCATATTACTCAATGATCTTCCACAGACTACGCAAACACCATGTCGAAGGTTCCCAGTCGTTTCCTGAGGCCACCAAGACTCTCTGGCAGCAAGCCATGACCAAGGTGCTCCAATAGGCAATTCAGAATGATCCTAGCAAAGGGTTTACCAGCAATCGAGAGAAGAGAGATTCCCCGGTGATAATCACAGACTTGGCGATTTCTCTTCCTTGTACAAGTGGACAATAGGGGCATCTTTGTTCTTTTGAGGAATGGTTTCTTGATTTCACATGGACTGAATAAGCTCACTGACCTTGTTTGCGAGGCGCTGACATCCAGCCTTGTATATTTCAGCTGGAATTGCTTTTCCATCTGACAGGAGGTTGATCGCTTTCTCAGTTTTCACCAGCATTGGCGGAACATAAAAAAATGTGTTTATTCGAACTTGAGGCAGCCTGTCGATTGCATCTTCGCTGATGCATGAAGTCCGATTGAGAACGTTGCTGAAGTGTCCTACCCATATATGTCAATACTGTGTGCTTTATCTGTGTCTAATCTGCACTAAATAGTGGTGATGATCCAGACGCTCGTGGCACATAAATAGTTTTAGGACATCGTAGAAGAACTTTTTCATGTCGTTTCTCTCATCCTGTTTTAGCCTTTGAGTCGCACACGCCACACACACGCGCACACACACGCGCACACACACTTACCACGCACAGCACACGCACACGCGCGCCCTGCCTTATGATGGTGGGAACCAAGGCTACACACTATTCAGCAAGTAAATAAGTTTTAAGTTCACAACGGCGTCGACATCGTTTTGTTCGATTTCAATAAAAATGGCCAGATACAGTTCCGATAGCGACACAATAAAACAACACCAGCTAATGCAACCATCATACCTTTATTTCCACTGCATACACCAGTCGGTCTACGTTCACTGTGCGTCTTACTGCCCACTATAATGACTACAAATGGTAGTGTAAAGTTCGCTAGTTGTCCGACACACACTGGTGATATTTATAAAGTTGCGTTTTCTGTCTATCTTTACTGCCTTGTCCATACGCCTTTATTTCACATTATTTCCACCACCATTATGAATTGATTTGTCTAATAATGCACGATTACGAGCTAATGACAACAAACGAATCAAAAGTGTGAGCTTTCAAAGTCTCTTTGTATGATATTGAAGCGTTGTGTTGAAATTAATATTACGTTCTGACGACTGCGGCGTTAGACCGTTGCTACCTTGCGTTATCCGATCACAAGCGGCATATTTGTGTGGAAATGTTAATGTTTAATCTTAAATGACTCAATAAATGTTCACTCAATACTTTGCTATTATATAGATCCAAGTATCCACCATATATTCATAATCAACATATATAAATATACATTCATTCACTCCTGGATAATAGTGATTTATACTATATGTTGAATAGGTCCCACTAAATACAGCGTTTGTTATAAGCTAATGGCTATATAAGTGTAATAGCACCTTGATCCCAACTAAGACCTACTCCATCTTGGGTAATATCCACTTAAACATGTTAACTAATAACAACAGTGTTACGAATAAGATATAGTCACTACCTAAATGTTAGTACACCCTGACCGCAACTATAATAAACCTGTTATGACTTACTCGCAATCCTAGATAACACCGAATAAATATGTTGAATAATAACTACAACGTTGATTATAATAATAAAAAACACTTATAGACGTCACACAATGTTACGGTCGCAATGACGACATTGTGGCATTCTCAATCCTGGATAATATCTACGTATACAAGTTGAATAATAACTACAGCGTAACTCAACTTCACGGTCAGAATGATGTAAACTGCATAAGTGATCATTTCAGAACGTCGATGTCTGATACCAGAAGAAACTACTTTCATCAGGCCTCTGCTCCTACCCCACCCATCAGACGACGAACGTTTGTAATCACT
Organism: Escarpia spicata; assembly: GCA_963995525.1. NCBI lineage: Eukaryota > Metazoa > Annelida > Polychaeta > Sabellida > Siboglinidae > Escarpia > Escarpia spicata. The sequence continues at coordinate 11,865,955 of OZ023212.1, forward strand.
GATATGATGATATCAACATCTTTACATTATCGATCCAAATACTACTGCTGTAACAGCTAGACATTTTTTGCACTTTTTGACAAAAACACTACAAATATGTAGTTTATGATATGTAGAATCATATAAAACTAGGTACCCATCTCTATCGACATGGAACCTAGCCTAGTTACCATATCCTTGGATACTGTATATGACAGAAACGGATTCGTTGACCCTGGAAATATTGGGATAGACACCAAAAACATGTTTTTATGTTGCTTAGAAGCTGATATATCTGGATAATGGATTTCTGTAGCAACCATTTTAAAAATCAAGATGACGGCTAGGTACCATGTCCATAGCGATGGGTACCTTTCTTGAACTGAATCTATATATCACAATCTACATGTGTGCCAATGCCCATGCTTTTGTCGAAACGTGCACAATCATGTCCCTTAGCCGCTGTTCTAAAAGCGGTAAAATATCGATATCCGACGCCAGACGAAACTGCTTCAGACCCCATTCCCTCGAACGAAAGTAATTTGGTCTGATATTGGTTCTGAGATGATCCCTAATCGATCCTGGATAATATCGATGTGAACGTGTTAAATAACAACATTATCGTCCATAGTAATACAAAAATTATAAGCAATGTGACTGCAAAATTGTTCCTATGTGTTTCTAATTCTAGACATGTGTAATACATGTGCTCTTAAGTTGTTCCATCTCCAGAATATTTTGTTTTGGTCTGCGAGAGTCGGTCCGTGTCCAGACTCAGCGACGCTCTGAACAGTCGACCCGTCTAAGCAGCAGGGGGCGGGTTACTGTTTCACTTCCGCACTTTGGGTACGAATAAAATGTCAGTGATTTTGAGACGTTACACCCTTTTTCTGATTTTTTCATTGATAAGTATTTTTGGGCAGGGAAATTGGCATACTTATGGACAATAACACTTATGCTGTGCAAAAATCTAAAATTCTTCTGGCTGTTAGGGAGCATATGAATGTGTCAATGGTGGTAGGATCCCCTGAATATACAGTGTACATACAGAATAACCGAAGCTGAGATGGAAAGACAACGTGAAACCAGATCTTGGGAGGACACGTGCAAACGGCCAAGAATGGAATACATTGCCGAAACCATAGCCTGAGAAAATGTAGATTATTTGTATATCATCTATGCAAAGCAGAATGCGTTACCGCGTGATGTTGACCCAAATCCAAAAGGAAGCAAAGGGAAGAAGAATTAAGCAGTCATTTAACCAGAAAACGCCGCTGAGTCTGATTGGATCGTTCGTATTACGCCGAACTCACTCGCGTTGGGACTGGAAGTAGTCGTTGAAACGTGTGTGCCAGCGTCGCGAGGTATTTCTAGTCTTCTCTTCCATTTGAGCTTTCATGTCGACCACCTTGGATCTGAGGATGGCAATAACCAACACACCGACTAAGACGACGAGGGCAAACACGGATCCCATTACGATGAATGTGCTTCTTGAGGAGTCACTGGACGCTGAGGCAACATTGCGCCGTTGCGGTGTCGTTTGGGGCGAAAGGGTTGACGTGACAGACTGAGTTGTCGGCGTTGTTGTTTCCACATGTCCTCCTTTCGTAGTTGTTTGAGTAGTCGTCGACGTCTCCAGTGTCGAAGGTGTTGTCCTATTCCGGGGCGCAGTCGCTGCGATCGTCGAATTTGTAGGTGGTTCGACGTCAGGCGGCAAGACTTGTATGGTTATCGCCAACTGCTTCGAACACGAGTTGGCGGCGTCGTCTGTGGCGACAACGCCGACTTGGAACTTACCGACACTGAGCGGGGAGACGAGTGTCGAGATTCGCCCGGAAGATGAGTCGACGTCAAACATGTCGTAAACAACATTGTCAGTGCTCGCTCCGAAGCTCAGTGTGACTTTGCCGTTGTCTCCAAAGTCTTCGTCTGTCACTTCGATAATGACCACGACCGTGTCCACTTCCGCTGACACGTTGACGAAGTGGATGCTTTGCGGATCTGGACTGTGAAACTCAGGACAGTGGTCATTCGTGTCCAGAATCCGGATGTGGAGCTGAGCCTTCGCCTCTCTTGGTGGCACTCCGCCATCAACGGCTTTCACCCAGACCAGCAGAGTGTCTGTCGTTAGCAGGTCGCGAGGTATCGGTGACAACAGGGTAACACGGCCACTGGCACTGTCGATGACGAGGTAGGGTGTCGTGTCAGTCTGACCAGCGTACGGCACCAGCTCATAGCGGATGTCGCCGTTCTTTCCTTGGTCGGTATCCGTCGCTTGCACGTCCACTAACGACGTTCCGCTCTTTGCTTTCCCGCTCACCGTGCAGTAGTAGTCAGACTCCTTAAACACGGGCGAGTTCAAGTTCTCACCGACCGGCTGGCCACAGTTTCTACCCTCGAAGCCGTCGTTGCAGTAGCAGCTCTCAGGAGAGACGCATTGGCCGTGACCGGAACAGTCGTCGAGGCTGGTGCAGTCGGCCGTGCCACAGTTCTTAGTAGACCAGCCCACGTCACATGTGCACTGTTCCAGCCCCGTGCACTGACCATGGCCTGTAACACAACACAGGGCGGAGAGTAAGGTTGGAGCCATCCGCGGTTTTAACTAGACAATAAATGTCGAGTAACTCAAACAACTATTTCCTCGATATATAGCTTTGACACAATTAATAATCTACAGATTCAATGTTGTGTACCGCGAGGTAATTTGTATTGCCTTGATTCATGTATATATATATACAGTGGGACCTCACTATTAACATATTATTATCGGGACCGGGAAAAACTGACTTGAATGGCGAGGTGACCGTATTAGTGAAATGTTTTTCTTATTTTTTGTATTACAAAAATAATTTCGGACTATCCTAGGGTGACCTTAATTGCGAAGTGGCTGTATTACTGAGTGACCGTCAAGCGAGGTGCCGCTGTATATATGTATGTATATATATATATATATATATACATATATATATATATATATATGTATAATATCTACCTGAACACCTGTTCTTGGTTTCGCACAAGAAGTGTGCGCAGGTCGGTCCTGTGTAGCCGTCGTCACAACTGCACAAGTTCGGCTCGACACAGCGGCCGTGGGAGGAACAACTCGGCTCGCACATGGGGTAGTTGCAGGTGTCTCCATCAAAGCCCGGGTCGCATCTGTAATGTATGAGTAGCCTTACTGACGTAAACACTGGCCGATATATACACTCTTGCATAACATGCTTAGTAAGCGCAGGCATACGTATGCACGCACGTATACTAAATACATTATTCCTTTTATAGCGTCACGTAGTCATTTCGTGCTATGTCACTTTATATCACATACTTAATAACACTAGCGATACGTTTAAAATAGATGTACAGTCAATGCGTTAGCAAGCGCTAAAATAGTAATAGTTTATGTATATGGTAGACTGATTATTCGTGCATTTGATGTATGCTGTCGTACCTGCATTTGAAAAGAGTCTGTTTGTTGTCGTCCTTCAAAACTGACTTGGCTATGCATAGTCCGTGGCCATTGCAGTTGTCAAGTGCTGTGCACTTAGTGTTGGTTCTACAGTCAGTCCCCTCATATCCCGGGTGACAGGAGCAAGTACCCGGGTGAAGACAATCGCCGTGATTGGAGCAGTCGCTCTGGGCGGAACAGTCCGGAGTAGAGCAGCTGTTGTCCGTCCAACCCAACTCACACAGACACACGTCTTGGGCAATGCACTGACCGTGGCCGGAACACCAGTTGAGGACCTCACAGGACGGCTGGGAGCAACTGGACGATGTCCAGCCCAAGTCGCACCGACACACGTCGATGTCGACACAGACGCCGTTGGAGGAACAGTCCTGTTGGTTGTAGCAGGTCGCAGTCACACTGTCGATAGTAAAGGTGAAGTAAAGGTAAGTTCTTACTTAAAGTGGTATCCAGTCCCCAGGACTGCTTAAAGCGCTTTACACTTTACTCCTTGGCAGACCTGTTCAACCGAACACCTCCGCTGAGAAGCATCTATTCCGATGCTCTAATCAATGTTCTACTGTGCCACATCGACGGTATTGTGAATAACGACCAAGGTAAGATTGAGCAACGTTATTATATCTCATTAAGAGTTAATTGAAGCGCAACAACATGGTGATGATTAGTGACATAGTAAAGGACGTAACTTTGGGTTGTGTGTGCGTGCGCGCGCGCGTGTGTGTGTGTGTGTGTGTGTGTGTGTGTGTGTGTGTATGTATGTGTGTCTGAGGGTGTGTGTGCGTGTGTGTGCATATGCGTGCGTACGTGTTTGTGTGTGTATGCGTACGTGCGTGTGTTTGTGTGTGTGCGTGAGTGTGAGTGTACTATATTACTATAACATTTCACAAGGTTGTTTTCAAAATCAGTCCACTCACGATGACACATTTACACTGAATCTATCATGCGATGGACATTCTGACAATAGACAGTTACAAGAGTTGCTCGCCTCCACAAAACATAGTATTTACATAGTATAAGCAAACTCTTTTGATAAATATTTTGTCACCTCTGCCCAACACATATGTATATTCAGTACATTCCTTTTGCTGACGTTACATATTTACCTAAAATGTTTGATGAATTACTATATTTAGTGTTAGTACTTCTTCACACACAGATTCACATACATTCTTATCACCATAAGGTACATTGCGCTATTGTTGCACAGAGAAATTAACGGTTTCAGAAGTTGCACATCAAGGCCCATACTTATTGTTAAGGACACGTCCTACCTGCAGTCGACACCGGTGAAGCCTTCCTGACACAAACACACGTCCTGGGAGCGACATCGGCCGTGAGCTGAGTCCGTGCAGTCGTTGACCTGGTGACACGCAGTGACAAGCAGATATCAAAATCACCACTCTCGCTCATAAAGCAACCTTAAAACACTCTCAATTATTTTAGCCAATCGCGACTGCAGTTCTTTGATGTACAGATATCCGACCTGCCGTAGCGAATAGGATATTAAGTTGTAAAATTGTGAAAATGGAGTTTTGTACCTTTTTCGGATTCTACAAATCATGAACTTTAAAATGTTTCCTCATTTATTGAAATATCTTTACAAAGGCGACGTTTAGAGAAACGAGGTCATTTTGAGTAAAATAGACAATTGTTTTTATACGTGGGTTTGTAATTGCATGTATTTGAATAGTTTAGGATGACTTGTTGAGGAAAATAAACTAGACGTTGAAAGGTGAAAATATAAAATATGCATTTATGCTAAAATCATAACATTTATGTGATGTGACGTAGACTGCCTGCGCGACTTGATACCCGGTTCGCTCGGGCGGGTCACATGTGCAGTGTATTCATGTTGTGGATCAGGTTATTAAACAGCATACGTAAATAATTATGAATTGAAGAACCATTTAAGGAAGTGAAATAATAAAACAAACAATATAAACGTCATACATGTGACAGTTGCATACCACGTCATGTTTTAACATGTTGTCCTAAACATTTTATTTGTTTTCGATTACGAAATTGCTTGTCCAGCGTCATCAAGGTATGTTCATTTCTTAGTTCACATTTCGCCTAGTTTCATTCCGCGGACACACATGACAGTTAGCCAAGCCAAAGTTAACTGATCAATGTTACTGATTATGTTTCAGTTATACTTCCAAACGCGTTTCTGAACGAGTTGTAGCAATATAAAGTAGGTCTTTCCATGAAACAACACAGTGCTATAATAATCACCAAAGTATCCATGAGGGAAACAAAATGTTTCCAAGTCAAATTCTAACTTATAGCTCTTGATTCGAATATATACTAGATGATTCAACACTATTTTCCCATTTATAAGTAACTTTAAATGCTCAATTTGTTTGTAATTATTGTAATTTTTCGTCGATGACGCTGGACACGCGATGAAACTCAAGGTTGACTTCAAGTAGCTGTCATAACAAAAGTAACTCATATTACATTGAAGTTTTGGACTTGCAAAACCCCATTTGTACACTTTTCAGGCCCATGAATAGTTTAAGTAGTGTACGCCATCAGTTTAGTAAGAGAGTGCTTACGATGAGTTAATTGGTCAAATCATTGTCGTGATCGTGAAAGCTGGTAATATACTAAAGTCAGTTGCCTGGCCAACCATTACAACTTGTTGGCCGTGGTTTTCTGGAGAGCAAGGACGGTAGACAATGTCAACATAGAAACACATGGAGAATCACTTGAAATAATATGCGTACTTAACACTGCTAATTTTGCTTGATTAATTTGCATCAGTGATCATGGTCGTCTGATTTCAACTTACTTTCTCACAAGTTGCCTCACGCGAGCAATCGACGCCGTCCCAGCCGATGTGACATTTACAGAATCCTGCGGCACATTTGCCATGGTAACAACTGCCACACGATCCCACGTGACAGTCTTCAGTTGACCATCCGGTAAAACACTCGCAGATGTCGTTGACACACCGTCCCTTCCCAGAACATTGGTTGGGACACCCTTTACGACACAACAACGCACGCTTGTCATTATTCCATACATGTGTACATCGTCTGGTGAAGTGGGCACATATTCTACGTTGGACCACATACAGTTTTCTGTTAATTGCAACTATCTGAATGTATTATGATTTGAATAAATATAATTGGCGTCGGAACCGGGGGTTTGGGAGCTGGACATATTCTTAGCCGCCAGTGATATCGGCAGGGGGCCGCTGTTGGATGATTTTGGTGTGCATCAAATGGATCGACTAAAGGGTCGACTAGCCAAACAATAAACATCTAATAAGGTACTTGTATAACGTCAATGCTGTGGAATAATGTTAACAAAGGTGTTTGCCTCTACCCCCAGGTCTGGCATCAATGCTAGGCAGTATTCTGCTTCGAGCACTCACAATGGAATCGACAACGGTCCCTTTTTGATTAGCGTAGTAAAAAGAAAGAAATACGTGGCTTCAGGCAGTGCTACTGTGACGGGGTTTGGGACAGGGAATCATTATCTGGACGTAAGGACGCAGCGAAGGCATAACTATGTATTATTCGAATGTGGCGTATGGGTTCTGCCAGAGCACCGACCTGTCTTGAGTGCTTCTTGCTCTGCCAAAGCCGTGTCGTTGGAGATGACGACGTCATAGATGCAACCCTTGAGAAGTGTGCCGGACAACCTTTGCTTCTCACACAGCGCAGTGGCTGCAACAAGCATGGCGTTAGCAACCATCATAACACACCACATCTACTGTATTGATGTAAACCATAAAACAATGCAGGTGCACAATAATTAGTTTGATTTACAATCTCATAACTTTCGCGTGTTCTCGACAAATGAGGATCTAAGCCAGATACGACATATCCAGTGTGGCTACAGGAGCGGATCCAGAGAGGGTAGTCTGGGGAGGGGGGGGGGGGGGCAAAACTCCAGTGGCGGCTGACGCAAATTCATATTCGGTGGTCTGAGCCGAGCCGAGCTGAGCCGAACCTTCAGCACCACCACGGGGGTGGTGGTGCTGTTAAAACATTTTCGCCGTCGCCGTAATTTGTAACTTCGGCTTGTTGTAACAGAAATAGGGACATATTCAATAGGTCAAGAAAGGTCTAGGGAGGCTCCCACATACCGCATGCAATCCGGAATGTATTTGGTCTTTCCAAAGCGGGTGTAAAAACAACTATTCACCTGCGTCAATTATGCCAGCAGAATATCCTTCCAGAGTATACGCCGGTTTGTAGGAAGGATCTGTGTATGATGAATCCATGACGTCATCACGGTGGAAGTTTGACTCCGTCCAAGACCACGACCCAAACTTGCCAGCGTTCACCCGCTGAGGACTGGTTATTCGCCCTACAAATGACACATCATTAATCATACACACATAACTTAATTCGCCTGTTTCAGGTATCAGTACGGGCTAGGGATTTGGGGGTAGACAATTAATGTAATATCGGAAATGCCAAGTAAAACGTTAAAATAGTATTCCCGCCACAGATGTTATTATTCATTTGAAGCCTTTAAATTACTCAGACGAGTGGTAACAACTTGTTGATTTTTGCTGCTTTTAAATCACTCTAGTCGTTAGAGCGATGTTGTTGATTTTGCAGTATCCAATTCATGAGTGTTATATTTTCTGATTTGAAACATTTAACCGTCATTGCAGCTGTGAGGAAGAAGTTCTATAACGCGTGGACAAATTATAAAGTAACAATGTGGTCTTAAACAAGGCGCTACGTTTAGAGCAACTTTACAAATGCAGTCTAATCCAGAGCACGTCTGGCGTAGTGTAGTGCATGCACTATAATTATACACTCTGGAACTACCATGTTACACCATCCGCCGCATATCGACCGATCTCTATGATAAAGGGCCAATAGCTATGGATTATTAAAGTAGCATTCTGAGTTAAACTAACATTTTAACTGTTTTTTTAAAGTTTATGTGCAACATTAACAATGTTTACTTATCTGATCACATTTGCTACTGTATATGTCACTTTGACATTTGATATGTTATTCGATAAATTATGTTTTGGCAAAATTACCGGTCGCAAGGTTTGGCCAACGGAATCATAAAATTATAGCACGCAGATATGTATCGTCTTCTGCACTGTTTTATCTTAAAATTGCATAGTATATGAACATGGTTTATATGTAGGAAATTTTGTTTAAAAAAATGGACGACCTAAATTGCAACCTTAAACTGACACGCAATGCCACAACTTGTGGCCTAGGTGTCCAACATTTACAAAGTGACCGTCTAAAACAGCAAATTGCAGACGGACTTCGTCTAATCAATAGCATTCTTCAGTCGTCTACTCACAGCTCTCCGCAAATTCTTCAGTGTTATTATACAATGTTCCGTCGGGCCCACTGAGGTCATTCGTGATGTCATCGTCCATGATGCCGCACAGTCCTGCCGTCTTCTTAAAGAACGCCCCTGTTGGCGTGAAGCTAACACTAAGGAAGAGCCGTTTCATCTTCGCACTGTAAGATGTCGCCACCGTCACAGACGTACCTTTTCGAATAAAGACCGACAAAGAAATATGTAATTACAAAGAAAACTTTAGACGGGTTCGGAACAACACATAATTTCACAATTTTTTTGTAGTTGTGTTGGGGCTCCAGTACAACCTGTAAACACAATGTCGTGTGTGTGTGTGTGTGTGTGTGTGTGTGTGTGTGTGTGTGTGTGTGTGTGTGTGTGTGTGTGTGTGTGTGTGTGTGTGTGTGTGTGTGTGTGTGTGTGTGTGTGTGTGTGTTAGATGGTGCGTGGGCGTGCGATATCTAGAGAGTGTGTATGTGTGTGGGTGTGCGTTGCTGCGTCCGTACGTACACGTGTATATGCGTAAATCTGTTCAAATTACATTTAATAGTTATGTTGTTTTACTGCGTAAGGGAAGGGGTAAATTAAATTGTTTAACAACACAATTTACAATCATGTCATATTGATCAACGTACCTGATTGGAATTGCAGTGACATCATCGTGCCGGAAGTTGCGTCACCCACGCCAGATGTATCGTTTCGTGGAAGGATGTCGAGCAAGACAGTGTCGTTGCCGAGCGTTATCCTTTGTGAAACGTGAGCGTCTTGCACTTTGCCGTCAACCCTGCGCGTCAGGAACAAGTGATTCACATACGATTTCAACATGTATGCAGTGACATCTGATGTATTCTAAATCTGGGGAAACACTATTTCTGTCCTGTTGTATTGCGAGGACCTTTCTTATCGAATGTGGGGCAAATTGTAGGCCAGTGAATCAACACCACAATAAGAAAACACAATTTCGAAAAATTATTTGCAAGTAAAAAGTGTTATGATATAAGTACTTTGCCGACACCACTGGCGATTGAGGGGGGCGATGGAGCAAAAGGCCCCACCGGCACTTTTAGGGGCCACTACTTTGGCATTCGCAAGATGTTTTACTTAAGAAGGAGTCAAACATAGATTATTTATATGTTGTGGATCACACGAATCACGAAACGTCCTTGTTTTCATATTGTTTTTTAAAACACCTGACATTGGCGTGATCACCGAAAGGGCTGTTTTGTGCTGTCCAGTGTGATGTTGTGCCTGTCTGGTTCTCTGATGTCCAGTTCTGAGGGAAGCAAAAGAGGTTCAGGTGTAATTGCAAACACTGGCTGCTGGATAATTGCGCGACCAAACTCGTGGCTCTTGTTCCCTTTTCTGAGGAGGCGCAAGTAAATGTCGTCCAAGATGCAATGACGGAAGCCACTGTATTATCCGAAAGAAACGGGCATCGTCGTCAACGGAAAGAAGTTACGACGGAGAAGACACATAGCGGGCAAAACCACCAAGAATGACAGCCTGTCGCTTCACGCTGAGATTAGGTGAGAACAACAAAAAATCATCGATCGACTCCACGGGGATATGATCACTAGAAAGCCCACATGTTCGAAGTGAACGACAATGTTTGGTTTATAATAATGGAATGACTTCTTTAGCGCCAATATCCTCGGAAAATCCGAGCTCAGTGGCGCAACAAATCGAAAGGATTAGACGTTCTCATTATTAACTAGGGCAAAAGTCGCCAACAGATGGATGAAATTGCTAAGAATCTATACGGATGATATGCAGTATTAAAAAGATAGGTTTTTAGATGACGGCAAAATGAAACTATATTTCTTATTGACTTAACACCAATAGAGAGTAAGTTCCAAAGTTGGTGCAGCGACCGAAAAGGCTTTAGTTCCAGCATTCGTCTTAACTAAGGCAATAACAAGTAGATAAGAATTTACTCACCGAAACTGTTTCGGTTTCTTTGCTGGAATAAGCATACCATGTAGGTATGCAGGTTCTTTGGATGATAGGGCTTGATAAGTATTTGAACAGATCTTAACAAATAATGCGATATCGCACAGGTGGCAAATGCAGTGATTTTAGAATTGGCACTGTGCGAGTAAAACGAGGAGAACGTGTAACTATCTTTGCCAAACAATTTTGGACATGTTGAAGTTTTGCTATCGATATTATAAAGGAGGGAATTGCGATAGTCAAGTCTGCTGCTAATAAGAACTGTTTTAATTTTAGCAACAGAAAATGACATATATACCGGCGAATACGACAACTATAGAGCACCTGGTCTACCCGACCAGTGATTACTACGTCGATTCCGCCATCAACCGATTGACAGAAAGTACGTCGACATCGCAGCAGAAGGACTGATCGGTGAAGGAGGTCCTTTACGTGTGACGCCACGTACACAGTTACCACAATCAAACGGGAGAGACGGCAGCCAGATGACATCGTTCCCGGACATGCTCGTATCGGTAAGGGCCTTTCTCACCCTGTGTGTGAGTGTGGCGTCGTGTGAGAGGAGTTTCTCAAAACTCAAGCTGACAGACACAGTGCGTGTCACTCACCTGACCGTGGGGACATCGCCTGGCTGTGCGACAGCGGGGGTTGTGATGGTGACGACAGACAACCCTGCCTTGAGAGCGACGGCGCCCGTCAGAGACGTCTGCTTGTAGTGGAAGTAGCGCACCTGACAGCCGAAGTCGTTCTCCTCGCTCTTGCAGTCCCAGAACTCGCCGATGCCGAAGTAGTCGAACTCGATGCCGTCCAGTGTCTCTAGATGTGGGTCGCCAATCGTTCGGCGCGGCACTCGGTCCTTGCAATACTCCCCTGCATATGACGGAGTCGGATATTATATAGAGTTTGTAACATTGTTAAAACTGGTAAAGGGAACAACAGTAAACCATGCAGTGCATAAATGACTTGATGAAAAGATCTCTATTGAAAAAACGTGGAACGGTAAAAGTGGCGGGGCGCGTGGAACTACATAGCGCTACTACATAGGGGCACGAGATGAACTGGGTGAGGCACGTTGAACAAGTGTGGTGAGCGGGGCACTTGGAAAAAGTGAGGTGGGCGGGGCGCATGGATCGGGTGTGGTTGGTGGGCGCGTGGAACGAGTGAGGTGGGCGGGGCACGCTGAACAAGTGACGTGGGCCGGGCACGTGGAACAAGTGAGGTGGGTGGGGCGTGTGGAACGGGTGAGGTGGGCGGGGTGCGTGGAACAAGTGAGGTGGACGTGGCGCGTGAAACGGGTGAGGTGGGTGTGGCGCGTGGAACTGGTGAGGTGGACGGGACACGTTGAACAAGTGAGACGGGTTGGACACGTATAACGCGTGAGGTAGGGAGGACAAGTGGTACGAGAGAGGTGGGCGGGGCACGTAGATCGGATGAAGTAGATGGGGCGCGTGGTCAATTAGCACAATAGATCGTATGTGCATGATCGGTTTTTAAAATGAACACTGAAGGTGAAGGTAGCCCCGACGAAATGACATACCCTGCCACATGGGGTTGCACAGGCAGAAGGCAGTGCAGGCGGGACCTTTCGTGCACATGCCGTGTCCGTTGCAGTTCTGGCAGGGCGAGCAGTCAGGCTCGTCACACGTATCACCTCGCCTTCTTCGTCCACACATGGGCGGGTGGCCGCACACTTCCGGGCACTTACACTCACACCCCTGCCACGTCGCCTCCTCGCCCGACTTGCAGCGCGGACATACATCGTTAGGGCACTTACAGCCCTCCGGCCCAAGCGTCGAGTCCTCACAGTTCTTGCACGTACACTCGCACGGGCACGAACCATCCGCTGCTTTCCTACTGTTCGTGACACCGTCATCACAGGTGCAGTTGCAGTTGCACGAACCGTTTTGCGACATCTCCCTTTCTACACCGTCGGCACATCTGCACGGGCACGTTATGTTAGCAGCCCATTTCTGGAGTGATCCATCCGGGCACTTATCGCATTTGCAGTCGCCATCTGTCGACTGTCAGTGAGAGAAGGCGGTGATTGGTCAATACGCTCTCACGAACATCACGTCACTTCACATCACGTCACATCACATCACGTCACATCACATCACGTCACATCAAGTCACATCACGTCACAACACGTCACATCACGTCACATCACGTCACGTCACATCACGTCACATCACGTCACATCACGTCACATCACGTCACATCACGTCACATCACGTCACATCACGTCACATCACGTCATATGGTTGAGATTAAATAACACAATTGAATCACATGGAGATCGAGCTTTGTGTGAAGATGTTACTATTACGACATCATTCATAGCACCTTGTTGCTGGACTACGAAGTTAAATAACCATTTCTTTATCTTTTCAAAGTTGTGTAATGTTTCAAAATAAGTTGCAAATGTGTCAAAGTAAGTATCTCAGGGGCAAAACTAGCAGTTGTTTCAAAAATAGATTAATTGGCTAACAAATCGTATGAACTGTAACAAGAAACTAAATTAACTTAAATTGGAAGAATTCGTCGTTGCTGTAACATATACGCGAACTCTTTTCGTTCACATGATCCCAGTATCGTTTCGCATCCTATTGTCTCAGAGGACTTGTAATAATCAAAAACAGTTCTGTCGAATTTGACTTACTTTCACGCTAGCTATCTTGTTATCCGGTGGGTCGCAGAAACATTTACACAAACATTCTCCTGTTTTATCGTCAACTTTGCCAGGCTCCCCGGTGTCTTTGCATTGGCAACACTGCTGAGGAGCAGCGATGCAAACACTGTAAGCACACGTAGAATACATATTGGTTGAGGTCTTCCTTCCTACACGTCTCTCTTAATATCAAGTCAGTAGGGTAGCCTGGGGCAGTGCGACACCCTAAAGAAAACATTCAGATTATTCACCATAAAACTATCAGATGAGTTATATACCAGTAGTATGAGTACCGAAAACGCCGTCTTGCCCCATAGGCAAGAAGGCTCCCCACCTTAGTTTATACTGTCCTTAACATTCCATTGTCGCTTCAATTTCTTAATATTTCGTTATAATTATGGCATGCAGACTAGCATATTTTTTTATTATGCAACGTTTGCATAGAATGTAACGTTTGACACATTATACAGCAGTTGTCATAAATGTGTGACGTATAGACGTATATATATAGGAACACGGTAGGGGGTGTTTTACTTCACACACAAATGTGTGTCTTAACACGCTGTTTGAAAAACCCTATCTGCTTTCCCTACGTTTAGTCTCTGACATGGAATTTGAATGATGATATTATAATGTCACCAATTAAATTGATGAGTTTTCTGGATGGTTATCCGATATATAGTCAGAATCATTTTATAATTGGACACTCAGAATTTTTGTTTTGCGTACGTGACGGGGGCCGTCTGCGCCAACTGTTCCCTATTAATTACAACTCATCGCGACGTCACCGACGTGTGAGGATTAGCAGTTACGCATTTGTCAGGTCGCAATGCGACTTAACAAAATGACCCACCGTCACAATGCAATCACATTCTGTCTAACTGAGGTCGAGACCGCACCAACACACGACGTCGCAATCATGTTCTGTGTACATAAGATCGCGATCACCTCAGTCACAGCGTCGCGGTTACGTTCTAGTTTAAAGGTAAGGTAAATGTAATTTCGTATATAGCGCAGTATCCAGTCCTCAGAACTGCTCATGGCGCTTTACACTTTACTCACTGGCAGTTTTTGTTGGGTAATGCCAACCTGAATAAAACGTTGGAAAACGCACCAGCACACTCACCTGCTATCATAAAGCGACCCCCAAGGCGTCTCGAATGATTTCGAGATTGCTGTCCAGATATAAATGTTGAGAGCGACGTCCACTGATTTTTGCCCAGCGGTGACTCCTGGACAGCAAAACATTTTCATTGTGAAATAATATAATCATGATAGGGCCTACAATCAAACAGTCATTCCTGTTCAAACCATGAACCGCGATTTATTTGTTTAAATTGTAATTGAAAAGAAAAGGCAGGTCCGAGACTGATCGATAACAATCCATTGATGACCATCAGGAAAGGAAACTGTCTTGTACAATTCAATCATACATATGTGCATACACATATCGATGAGGGAGGGAGGGAGGGAGGGAGGGAGGGAGAGAGGGAGAGAGAGAGAGAGAGAGAGAGAGAGAGAGAGAGAGAGAGAGAGAGAGAGAGAGAGAAAGAGAGAGAGAGAGATGCAGTAAATATGAAACTAATCCCCAACAACTACGAACTTATACACCCACGCACGCAACAATCACTCACGCAGTAACGTGAGTGAGATCGTACAAAGAGGGAGTCAGAACAAAAGAAGCTAATCAAACCGGAACACAGCTAAAACGGTGGGTGATAAACCTGTCTAAATACCAACTGTCCGTGAATCAGAACAATCTATTAGCGTAGGGGCTAAATTACGTAGTAACACCGGCGAAGCTACCGACCGAAGAGTTCATTGTAGCGGCAGGACAAGTTACATGGGGCTTGCCATAAGATTAAAAAGACAAGCTTCATGGAAACATCGCGAGGGTTCTGATGTCAGCTAAGACGCTAAAACCGAATCTGGTCAGACAAGAAAAAAACGCTACTTCCGAAGTAGTAGTCCATCACCATACTCTTGTGGGCAAGGGGAAGGCCACAGTCACCATGGAAACGAAAGAATACCAGTACAAAATGAAGGAAATGTTACCTGACCAAACAATGCATGAGACGTTAAAGAAGGACTCAACCAGGAGTTAGAAGGCAGAACTAATCAGAATGGTAAATTCCCCGGAGAAGAAGGGAAGATCAATACCGGTACCTTTATCCACTGCTTGAAAAATATCACGGATGTATGGCTCACCAAACATCCACAATTAGGGTGTGCCACTCAGACAAAGTGTAGACTATACAATAGACTATAGACACAAATGGTAGCATACCGAGTGTCCAGAAACTTAGCCAATTTTATGGTCTGCCCGAGATGCTGCTGCTGGAACTGAAGATGTCCAGAATTCGGCGGCGCCACTCAATATTGGGACCCGCAGACGAGATCACATCACACCGATGTTGTTCAATCTTCATTGAGATCGACGGTCAACGCCTATTGACAATACCGCGGTACCACTTTGAGTGGTATGGTCGGCGTTCCTTCTCAGTGGAAGGACCGACATTGTGGAACAATCTATCCCCTGCTGTCAGAGATGCCAACTCAGTGGCAACATTCAAGACTTTGCTAAAGACACATCTTTTCCGTACTCTGCTGCTAGGTGAATTGACATTTAAGTGAATTAAACTATTTATGTGTTTATAACTAAGTTCACAATTTTAATTTGTTTTTAATTTGGATTGTTTTCTTAATGTTTATGTCTTTCTAATTTATCAACTCAATTTAGTTGTGTACGCAACTTATTTATTTAATTGATTACATTTATTAATTTAACATATTTATTTTACTTATTTATTTAGGTTGCTTTGCTTTACTTGTTTTATATTGTTAGCGCCCTTGAGCAGATTTTTAACCCGGATATATGGCGCTTTGTATGTATCCTAATAATAAATGTTATTATTATACTACAACACTAGTGGGGAAAATGGAACACCACACTGGGAATTCACTAGAATTGATGAAAGAAATGACAGAGCTGAAAGAGGAAGATGGGGAACATTTGTGTCATACGATGTTGTGTTACTCTCCACGAAGACACCTATCAAAGAAGCTTATGAAGGAATCAGAAAGACACTAGCGAATGACAAGACACTCAAGAAGAGAATCAACCTAAAAGTAGACAACTTCACGGAATTGATAACATCTGTCTTGGGGACTATGAAATCTAGATTTTGAAGAAATATTTACCAGCAGACATTTGGTGTAGCCATGAGCAGTCATGTATCCCCCGTTATCATGAACATGAACATGGAAGATTTGGAGCAGAGAATCATTGCTATTGGAACCGGACACTCTCACATTAGTCAAAGCCCTAACACTGGCGTCTCGTATCGAAGTTGCTGTAACCGAAAGCACACGCATTCAGAGACAGGATGAACCTACGACAGACAAGTTCAAGTTGGAGACACCAATATAACCTTCTAAGGTACAAACAATCGGGAAGAAACAAAACAAAGGTAGAAGCAACCACGCCGCATGTGCGTCAAGCATGTGGCAACTATGGTTATAACTCTCATGCCACAGGAATTCCTAGATGCCCTGCCGTAGGACAGAAATATCGGTTGTGATACAAAATGAACCATTTTCAGAAATGTTGCCGGTCTGCAAATCGGAGTACAGTCGGGAAAATTCACCAGTCGGACAAAACTGGTGAACCAGATACAATAATCTTCACTGTTAACTCAGTGAGCGGAGCATCGACACCATCTAAGACATGTGATCTGTTGCTGGCAGACACACCAGTGATACCAGTAATGGACATAGGGGCAAAGGTGTAAATTCTCAGCTTATCCCCTGTGCAAACCTAACAAAACATTATCGACATATGACGTTACGGAAATTCCATTGAATGGGACAGTGACATAGCAGTCAGGAACTGTGACGAGTTTCCCATTCTATGTCACACAGACCGGATCTAGCCTAATGGGAATATATTTGTTCAAACGTCTCGGGTTCACAGTCACAAGCAATGGCACTGCCATTCAATCAGTTGACATTGTTGCTGCCTTTCCCACAGTGTTCATTGTGAAGTAAAAAAGTGAAAATTGCAAAGTTTGTACACCGCCTCCGAGTCAACCCAGAAGTTAAACCTGTGTCACAAGGTTTACATCGTCTTCCACTCTCAGTGCGTGACGAAATGTTACGTGAACTTAAATGTCTACAAGACGATGGCATGATCGAACCAATCAACTCATCACCCTAGTGTTCTCTGTAATTTGCCGAGTCGACGTTTCTGTAGTGGGTACTTTTTAAAATGGGGGTGCTACCTCCTCCTTTCTCATCCGAGCTTGGGACCGGCCACAGCGGAGTTACATAATGATTGAAAATCTACTTATAATCGAGCTAGCGTATGAATGCGGGTAGGTTAACGTTGTTGCTGCCTTTCTTACAGTGTTCAACGGGTTTGGGAAAATTGCAAAGTGTGTACACTGTCCCCGAGTCAACACAGAAGTTAAACCTATGTCACAAGGTTTACATCGTCTTCCACTCTCAGTGCATGACGAAGTGTTACGTGAACTTAAACGTCTACAAGACGATGGCATGATCGAACCAATCAACTCATCATCCTGGATTTCAAATGTTGTGGTCGCACGTCTGCAATCAGGTGAAATAAGACTGCGTGTTGACCTGAAAGCTGTAAACAAGGCCATAATTCCGGAAAAGTATCCACTGCCAACAATTGACGAACTGTCTGCCGAGTTTCACCACTCAACAGTCTTCACCAAGCTGGATATGAGACGAAGCTAGCAATAGGTCCCCATGGCCAAAGATACAAAATACATGACAGCATTCATCACACATGAGGGAGTTTTCCAGTACTGCAGGATGCCGTATGGACTTATTTCAGCACTCTGTGCCTTCCAGAAGATTGTGCTTCTGTACTCAAGGGTTGTACTCATGGCTGCATCAACCTCCTGGTCAAAATTGTCAACCGTGAACACACAAAGGAACAGAATGACACACGACTGCAGCTAATGCTTAAAAAGCTGGCTGAGTATCACATCACACTTAATCGCGGGAAGTGTCAGTTTGCCAGGACGGACATCGACTTCCTGCGATACCACGTGTCCTCCACGGGTGTCCTACCACTACACTCCAACGTGAAAGCAATTGAGGATCTACCAGAAACAACAAATGCAAAGGAAGTTGCTTCATTTCTGGGCCCATCGAATTTCCACCTGAAATTTGTCCCGCATTACTCGGAAACTGCTGAGCCACTTAGACGGCTACTACGCAAAGACGTTCAATGGGAATTGACCGCCGAGCAAGACCAAGCCTTCCGCGACTTGAAGCAGAAAATCACATCTGCTCCAATTCTTGTATATTTCAATCCAGATGGTCCAACGATCGTGACGACGGATGGTTCAGGAATCGCCCTTGGTGCGGTATTATCGCAACTGTCAAATGGCAAAGAGAGGCCAGTCTCCACGGGAGAACGTGAAGAACTGGCATGTATCTTCGAGTGCGAACACTGGCACGCTTTTCTCTTAGATAAAAAATTCACGCTGAAGACGGACCACCAGGCACTCACAATGCTGCTAGCGACTTCCGGTTCGGGCCACAGGCCACGTGCTGTAATCTCTGTACTGTAATACCACACTTCATGACAAAGTGCTGAAAATGGCCCACGAAGGTCATCCCAGGATCGTGCGAACTAAGCAATGCTGTCGCGAATCGGTTTGGTGGTCCGCCATCGATCAACACATCAAAGATCTCATCAGCGATTGTGAATCATGCGCGGTGTGTGACCAACCAAAACTACACAGCCACCGATCCAGCCCATACCATGGCCAGAGAAACCATGGCACCGAATACAACTCGACATATTCGGCGAGGTGTAGGCCGCACCTCACAGCCAACGATTTCTGATTGTCATGCAGGACCAACATTCCAAATGGCCGGAAATAGCCGCAACCTGTACGGTGACGTCTTCCGCCATCATCCAGACCCTGAAAGACCTGTTCGCTCGTTGGGGAATCCCGGAAATTCTCCAAAGCGACAACGAACCACAGTTCGTGTCATACGAGTTTGAAAAAATTCTGCTGAAACTTGGTATCGACCTTCGTCGCAGTGCGTTGTACAACCCACAGTGCAACGGAGGTGTGGAGAGACTAAATGGCGTCATCATAGAGTCTCGCAGTTCAACTTGTGGAGGGGAAAACGTTCGCAGATGCAGTATGAACAGTCCTGCAAACGTACCAATCGACACCACATGCGTTGACACAGCGTACTCCAGCAGAGTTGATGCTAGATCGTAAACCACGGTTTCCTCTGGAAAACCTGAAACCACCTCAGGCATCTCCACCGAACAGCTTAGTGTTAGCTGAATCGATCGCAATGAAGCAGGAACGAATCAAAGCGTGCATCAACAAACGACGTCGCTCACGAAATACGATGATGAAACCTGGAGACTGGATCAGGACGAAACGACCTATCCGGAAACACAAGCTGGCATCGTCATTATCGAACCCGAAGCGTTTCGCCGCTAAAGCTGGTCCCAATTCGTTCGTGCTTGAAGACGGGTCGCGCTGGAACTCACAGCGTTGTGTTCGATCGCGACAACCAGGAAATCAACAGCTATCTTCGGACACCCACCTTGATGACCTTGACATCGGAGGTCTGCCTGTTCAACAACCCGGTTAACCACAGTAGCAACGGCCCAGGCGAAACAGACGTCCACCGCAGTACCTACAAGACTACCTGACGAATTACTGAACGTTTGTTGTGACATTAGTCAGCTGTTAGATCGACATGTGACTTTAAACATCAGTGGCTACATTAGTAATTTGAACGGTTTGTGTGCGCATCTTTGTTGTTCGATTTCGGAACAGTAATCTTTAGAGAGAGGGGGGAAATATGTTGTGTTCTGTTACTTTAACAGTGTGCCTTTAATGTACTTGATCAGCTGACGTTAGTCTCGTTCTGGGGTGAAATGTGGCTTCGCCATGATGCTGTATTACAGCCTGTTCAACTTTACGGTAATCTGGTGTTGTTTGTGATATTTCCATGTTATCGACATAACTAAGATACCTGAGGAGATATGCGGATGACGTAATTTGTCTGGTACATACAGGAAAAGCAGATGTATTACAACAACATATGAACACTGTTGACCTTACTGGTAGCACCATTTCACGAGAGAAGACAACGCATACAACAGCACCAGAAAGGAAGATGAATGTGTGTTCGAAATTTCACAGTATACAGAAAGAAGACACACATTGACCAATACCTAAACTTTGCTTCCCACCACCCCAAACACCAGCCGTTAGGAGTAGTCAGAACCCTTGCGAACAGGGGTGGGACGATAACGTCGAAAGAGGGGAAGAAGAAGGACGAGGAGAACCACCTAAGAGGATCTCTGAGATTATGTAGCTATCCGTCTTAAGCCTTGAAAACAGTGATGGATAATACATAGAAGAAAATAGACTGACAGCAACAAAAAGGACAAGATCTACAGAAGCCAGGTTGTCATCGCACACGTGGAGGGGGTTTCAGAGAGAGTAGACCAAGTGCTAAAAAAGTATGGGGTAGCAACAGCCATGCATCCCCATACCACCCTCAGGTGCCTGTTGGTACACTCAAAGGACTCAGTATAGCCAGAAGAACAGGGCGAACTAATGTACCAAATACCATGCAAGAGAGATATATATATATATTGGAGGAGGGGAAGATTGTTCAAAACAAGATTGATAGACATTCAGATTCAGATTCAGACTGTTTATTACCAAGTAGCATTTATAAAGTACGAGGAATTCTTGGCGTTGTAGCGTCAACATACATGCACGCTTGTCTCCCCTGCCCCCCATCATGCACACACAAAATATACAATCAGAAACATTATGAAACTATGCTAAAACTAGTGTAAATTTAAACCAAGGCCAACTGCCAACATATTTTAAGACAGTCGTACATCCATTGACATAAGTGAACTTGATAACATAATATTAATACCGTCTGAACATTACGTACAAAGTTAAAAAGTATACATGTAGTTAAATAAATAATAAATAAATGTATAAATAAATTAGCTGACGATATAACAACCAAGCTGACAGTTAAAAAGTATGTACATACATGTAGTCAAGTTAATAAATACTAAATAACTAAAAAATAATAAAAATAAATAAATAAATCATTTAGCATGGCGACATAAAATCTAAACCGACTGAAAACAGTATCATGGCATCTCGCGGTTCAAGTGACTCACAGCCTGCGGATAAAAACAATTTTTAAGTCTAGTGGTCTTTGTCTTAATACTTCTATAGCGTTTGCCAGAGGGAAGAAGTTCAAAGAGATGGTTGGCTGTGTGGGGAGTATCCCGTACAATGCTCTTGGATTTTCGCGCACAGCGAACATGGTAAATAGATTCAATGGATGGCAACTTGCGCCCAATGGTTCTAGATGTGCCCTTCACGATAACTTCTAGCCGTTGTTTCTCCTCCTGACTGGCACGGCCAAACCACACTACAATCGAGAAAGTGAGGATACTTTCAATGATTGCGCGGTAGAATCGTATCATAATCTCCTGAGCAATGCCGAATCTCCTGAGTTGCCTCAGGAAGAACAGGCGTTGTTGTGCCTTTTTGTAAGGCACAGTGTGTTTGTGTACCAGCTGAGATCGTTTGAAATTGTTGTTCCAAGGAATCTAAAAGGTTCAACCTGCTCGACCTCCACGCCATTTATCGAAAGAGGGTGGATGGGAGTGTTCTTTTTACGAAAATCAACAATCATTTCTTTAGTCTTTGAAACGTTCAATTCGAGATTGTTATCAGCACACCAGCCAACCATTCTCTGAACTTCCTCCCTGTATGGCGTCTCATCCGCATTCTCAATGCAGCCCTCCACAGTAGTGTCATCGGAAAACTTGATCACAAGGACCGATGGGTCCACGGAGACACAGTCATTCGTGAAGATAGTAAAGAGGAAGGGGGATAGCATACAACATATAAAGGACGTTGACAACAAACGTAAAGAGAAATGAGGAATGAGACAAAAATCTATGTCTACCATCAACAAATCCGTCCTCATGGACCACCCAACATATGAACAGGTACTGATGAAGTATGCGTGACACGCAGATGATAGCCTATACAAGATAATTATCGTCTAGGATATCTATCTATCTATCTGTCTATCTGTCTATCTATCCATCCATCCATCCATCCATCCATCCATCCATCCATCCATCCATCCATCCATCCATCCATCCACCCACCCACCCACCCACCCACCCACCGACCGACCGACCGACCGACCGACCGACCGACCGACCGACCGACCGACTTACCTACCTACCTACCTACATTTTCCGAAAATACCTACCTACCTATCTATCTATATATGTACACACACACACACACACACACACACACACACACACACACACACACACACACACACACACACACACACACACACACACACACACACACACACACACACACACACACACACACACACACACACACACACGCACACACGCACACACGCACACACGCACACACGCACGCACACATATATATATATGAGTTATTTTCATATGGTTAGTACTTCATCAAATTACAGTGTGTGTATTCAAGGGAAACAAT
>OZ023212.1:11893917-11911417 GCA_963995525.1 Escarpia spicata
AAACATCATATGCAGCTAGACGTGTGGATAATGATGATAATGATGATGGTTTTATTCAATATAAAAATGTAAACGTGTCAATACATAAAATATAAATACAGAGTACACCGTATATAAGGATTACCCGGGTACACAATAAACTGAAGAAAGTGCTGGCATTTGTTTCCATTGTGGCCTTCATGCTAATCGTGGTGTATATTTTAAAATATTGTTGGCACCAGTAGGGAACAGCCAGAGTAAGTGATAAGTAATCTTCCCATGTTTCGTGACATACCGTTGGATCTTCTGTACGGACACCTGCCACACTGTTTATCTCTGAGCTGGCAGAAAATTCAAGTTCTTTGCTATAGCTTGCTGACACCTTGACTTCTTTCTTTTGTTTCTGCAACAAATCGCAGTTTTACGCAACATTTCGATAGTTGATATATAATAAAAAAAAGTTGCATGCAACATGTATGATTGTGTTTCTTCTATATAGTAAGCATACAGCGCCAACAATAGCTACGGAAAACAGTTTGTCTGATGTAGTGTTTAAGCGACACGTCATCAGTTGTGACGTATAATGACTGACTGCTGACTTTGATCAGTTATCATTTAGTTGAGCAGCTCCGATAGTTTGTATATTAGCTTGAGTTTATCCTTCAAACTGGTCTCTGACTCTGTTCGGGAACTGACAACAATCCAGGGAAAGAGAGCCCGATCAACCTCGCGTCAGGCAACATAAGCTTCACTAGATTACTTGCATTCTTCCACATCACACCACATCTTTAGTTGTGCCTTAATTTAGTCGTGCCTTAATTCTAAACAATATGCTGAATGTGAAGCGTTTCATCACAGATGAGTGCTTCACATGACACTGTGCACATCTACTGAGCAATACCTTCCTGGATGCAAACGTCTAGACTCTGCTTGTAGGTTGCCACAGTGTTTTTGTTGATATTCATCAGAACTTCTTGTAGCACGTTGTAGAATATAGATGGTTTTGTTATATAGATCTATAGTCAAGTACCCGCCAGTCGAACACGCTCGCAAGCGGACACGTAAATACATCGCTAGTTATCGCCGCTAATAATGTGTACATCATCTGGTTTTCTGGTTATGTGAAAAAAATATGTATTAAAATTAAAGAGCCATGCCTATGAACCGCCTGTGTTGACATAACATGTGGAGCATTGGAGGATGGTGTTGGGCATTATTAACTATATAATATATAAAAATGAGAATAACTATTCACATTAATCACCCTGGAAAAATCGAAAATTCGATTTTTACCATTCGTTTGCTGAAATTGAATATACTAAGTGATACGGAGTTACAATATAATTTTTTTCTAACAAATATATTCTGATATTTATAAAACCGGCATTAATGTCTCTCACTCGCGGATCGGCCAGTATTAAAATTATTTTTATCCTCATATCCGGTCTAAACACTGAACACTTCATAATTCGTGATGTCGTTCCAGCTTAGCTGTTGGAGAAGCAACCATTCTTATACAAGCCTGACCAGCTTTGGCGATCTCTGGAAATGTCTTTCCTAGATATTGGCTTTCTGTGTCAAAAAGTTCCTGCGTAGCTTTCATGGTGCGGTTGCCACTGCCACTGGTGATAAGTGTCTTCATTTGAGAGTACAGCGTATGACAACAATTGATCGCTTGACCCTGACCAAGTTGATCTATACATCACGAGCATGTTTCTATGTTAAATATTAAGGCTGCTCATGCAGGTCATTTAACAAATCCGCATGGCGATCAGATGTCAATTCGACTGCAATGGATAACTAGCTATGTATATGAACGGGTCTGCCTGTCATAATAAATGCGTGTGCTCACAGTTGTACGATCAATTTAACTGATTTGGAGAACCGCAGGCGAACATTTCCTTCGACATTTCACCTTACATCAAGATAATTCAAAATCAAGATAAACATTGTTACAGTTGTCTAGTTATCACGAATAATCACATTATAACGGTTAACATGCAATGTCCCACAGCAATCCAAATGGGGTGTAATGTTTCAGTTGTAACTAACCTATCTACTGAACATTAAATCATATTTTGTAATGGCGACTTACCGAAAATTCTACTGAATACCCCAGCATGATTTTTCCTGAAATTGTTCCGGGAATGGTCATTCCCCGAATCCCAAGGCTAACCGTGGTAATGTCCTAGTAAAAGAAGTGAAAACAAGTGTGATTAATTACTCGGTGACACAAGGACGACAATTGGTGACAACACGGATTAAATAGTCAGCGGGTATCAGGTCGTTTTCTGTCATACAAAGTGTGGGTGATTCCCCCCTGCTCGTTCGTTTGCTTCCAGTCAGGCCAACTTGCCCACATCTAACCCTGCCCTACGTCTTGCCATATTACAAGTACTCTTCACATCTATACTTTTTTCTTTTTTTTTAAACTTTTAAATATACAACTTTGTCCATAAAAGGCATACTCCTGATAAAAGCATTTGCAATGGTAAAACTACATAAAAGACACTTTCCGTTTCAAACAGGACAATATTTTCCTTACAGGGGTAAACTGCTGTAGGAGAAAGCCCACAATATCTCATAATAAGGAGTAATTTTGAGAGAAAAGTCCTTATAATGAATTGTTAGTTATTCAAATATTCTGCTAACCATTTGGGGTAAAGTACCCAAAGGGTTCCTTTTGGTAATAAATGAAATTGGCAATTATATTCAGAAAAAGCAAGCCCAAAAATTGCACTCCGTTGTCAAAATCATAATTTGTTGTATATAATACAAAGACAGACCTTTGGGGGCATTGGACAAAATCCTAAAAATTGTATTTTCACGGCTGTAAAGGCAACCAAGGTTGGATAACATGACAATTTCCTTTCTGTTCAATGTAAAAAGAACAATGCAATATACTGGAGACTATGTCCCAAAGTAGTTTGTCTAGTAAATAAACAAACGTTTTTCTTAAAAGGGCAAGTCAGTTAGAAAAGAACACACATTTTTTGCTCAATGTTTTTCTGGTGCATTCCCCTGTTCCAGTGAGGTATGTTCCAGAAACATCGGGACAGAGCTTCCAGTGTATATATATATATATATATACTATATATATAATGATATATATATATTATATATATATGTATATATATGTATATATATATATATATACACATACACTGGAAGCTCTGTCCCGATGTTTCTGTATAAAATATATATATATATATCATCATCATCATCATCATCATCATATTCATAGGTGGTGTCCTCGGTTTCAAGGATGACATCCATCGTCCCGTTTGTGGGTGTATGCTTGGTCATTGTCTGAGCACATGTAAGCCAGTTGCACTGACCGTTGGTAGGTATTGTGCTCGCTCGCTCGTGTCGACACCATCTTCTTGTTTTAGCAATGGCTGGGCTTGTCCCATGTTGTTTTTATCGAGACAAGCAGCGTCTTTTACAACCAGTAATTTAACAATCGACACGTAATAGAATAATCGACCAGTAATGTAATAAAAGCAACAAAGATGATGAAGTTAGTAGTGATGATGGTGAGAGTGATGATAAATATGATAAAACATTATGATGATTACCTGGAAGATGAAGATAATTAAGGGTAATCTTAGTGATGATGAAGATGATTATAATGATGATGATTATGAGACGGTGTTAATAATGATGGTGATAATAACGATGAAAACGAAGATGATGATGAAGGTGGTGATTATGATGATAATGAGGAGGAAGATGATGATGAGGGTGATGATTATGATGATAATGAGGAGGAAGATGATGATGAGGGTGATGATTATGATGATAATGAGGAGGAAGATGAAGGTAATGAAACTGTCGTCTCAGTGATGAAGATAATGATGATTTTGAATAATGCGATGATGGTGATGACGAAGATGATGAAGACGATGAGGATTATAATTATTACGATGATGATGACGACAATGACATCCACATCCTCACCATTCTCCTCCTCATCATCGACAATCTCATGTTCACCCTGATAACGGCTAGCCGTGCTGGCACCCAGTCGACGTTGACTTAAATATACTTAACAAGGATTCCCAGAACTAGTTATCCTATACATGACCATTATCATCTTCATCACAAGACGACGTTTTCATCATCTTCATCTTCCTTCTACTCGTCTTCGCAATAATTTACCACCCTCGTCATCACCGTTATAATCACCGTCATTATTATCATTATTAGCACTGTTATCATAATCATCACTGTCATCATCATTGCAGACCTCCACACACTCACACACGCGCACGCACGCACGCACGCACGCATGCCCCCATACACACATACATACGCGCCACACACAGGCCACACCACACCCCCCCACCCCCCACATACAAACAGACATACACAAATGTACGCACGCATATGCTCGCACGCACACGCACACGCACACGCACACAACTGGTATTTCAATCAGTAAACGCATAAAATCACGCACCTTGCAGAATTCTTTAACGTCATGTTCAAATCCCAGTGAGTCTGCTTTTGTTTCTGCATCAGACTTATAATAAAAAGCGTTCGCACCCACTTTGATGGATCCAAACAGTTTGTATCCAAACTTGTATGAAGAAAACCAGTTGATACTCAGTTTAAGTTCCACTCCGACTTCATAGTTGAAAGACGTCCTCAAAGTTGAACCCTAGATAAAAGTCATATTGGTTGTTAGATGAATTTACGACTACAAGAGCACATACATACATGCATTTATGAATACATTCATACATACATTCATATATATGCATGCATATATGTATACATACATGCAAACATACATACATTGTCACATGCATACATGCATATATGCATTGTTATATACATACATACATTGCACATACATACATACATACATACATACATACATACATACATACATACATACATACATACATACAGAAATATATTCAATCATACATATGTGCATACACATATCGGTTCTGGTAGAGAGAGGGAGAGGGAGAGGGAGAGGGAGAGGGAGAGGGAGAGGGAGAGGGAGAGGGAGAGGGAGAGGGAGAGGGAGAGGGAGAGGGAGAGGGAGAGGGAGAGGGAGAGGGAGAGGGAGAGGGAGAGAGCACTTCGAACCCAAGGCAGCAATGTCGTTGGGGCCAGACATCAGTGTCCACCACCCGGATAACTGAGAAGTGTATGGAGAAATCCACAGATGATAACATGGATGCACCGTAGTTTAAACATCCCCTACAACATACTTCAATTTAAATACAAATACATACAAACATTCGCCTTACAAGATTGAGTGTAAATTCTCCAGGATATTTGAGCTTCACCGACGTTGCCCACCGTTTGCGTCTGACGACTCTTCCGTCTGTGATATCGTTAACGTTTAGCCGCGTTATTGCTACACCGTCTTCCTCTCGTTCGATATTGGCCACTTCCAGAATGACGAAACTGCCAGAGGAGCGTATCTTGAGCACCTTCGCAAATATCGCTGATGTTTCGCGACCTGAGACGACATCGCCAACATCCATATTAACCCGAGTATCCTTGTCAAACATAAACAACCCGGGATTGTTGTCTCCTCCGACAAAATGCGTGTTTCCCAATGGCAATGACAGTTTTAGTTTAGAGGTGTTGAGGTTGTTGCATTCCGTTAACGTTGTATTGACGAAGGTACCCGCGCTCGTTGGCCACACTCCGAGAACCGTCTCCAAGGAACCAGAACTCTTGCTACCCGTAAGAATGTCCCCTACCTGATAAACAGGGTTATTGCTCGCGTCAGTCACTATCACTAGGTAGAATGACGTATCCTTTTTGGCGTCTCTCGTCGTGTACGTCCGTCCCAAACACTTGTACACCGCAAGATCGTCTAAATCACGAACAACTGTTCCCACTTTCAGTTTTGTTTTGCCAGAAATGACGTCACCAAGGAGCGAGATCGGAGGCATCTGTTCTCGGGACTCAACGTCGTCAATTTCTGATACCGGCACGACGGCCCTGAAATCAGCGTAGACAATGGCGTCATTCAGTGTTGCCGTCGTGGCGCGCATCACCGTAAAGTGCGACTCGTGAGTGACATTGTGAAGTTTGTGGAAGATGCCTCTCGCTTGGGAGCTCACCACAATATCACCCGGCTTGAGGTCGAGTTGACCTGTCGCCACCAACAACTGAATTTCTTCCGATGTAGTGTCATCTTGAGAGTAGGCGTACATAATTGTCTCTTCCGGCTCGATGACACGCACGTTCTTGTTGATTATGGTATTCTCGATTCTTGTCGGATCATCGTAATCCGGTTTCACCACACCGTTAGGACAACGGGTTTCGTCCCACGTGCTACAGGCAGATGTGTCAGTTTTCTTACTGTAGCACTGTTCCACGTCTCTGCACTGCTGACACGTCCCTTTTGTAGCATAGCTGACTGCATCATTCTCATCACATTCGGAATTATCAGTTTTACCAGACGGCGTAGAAGTAGAGTTGGCTATCTTGCAATAGCGCCCGTCACAGTCAAACGTAGCTATATGCGGCGAGCACTTACCGGGAGGTCCAACCGTGACGCATTTATGGAAGAACCACGTGTCGCAAGAGCCCATGGTGGTAGAGACGACGTTGCCTGGCAGACATATCTGGCTCGAGTCGCACCACCCGCACCCTGCCTCCTTGGTGCACGAGAAACAATTCCCGAATCGTCTGCAGTAGGTGATCGAACATGCACGACCGTACCAACCAGACGAACACTCACACTCATTGGCTCCCACACAAATCCCGTGACCGGAACACTGATTAACGTCATCGCAGTGGAAACGAGAACAGTCCTCTCCTCTCCAACCCCTGCATACCACAAACACATGAAACAATTATTATTACACGTGTTACTGCATGTTAACATTTATCTTTTATCCGCTCAATTCGGTTCGAAAT
Source organism: Escarpia spicata (assembly GCA_963995525.1). Classification (NCBI taxonomy): domain Eukaryota; kingdom Metazoa; phylum Annelida; class Polychaeta; order Sabellida; family Siboglinidae; genus Escarpia; species Escarpia spicata. Next base: position 11,900,794 of record OZ023212.1, read on the forward strand.
GGCTTAGGCTGGATTAATTAATCGCGGAATAGATCGGATTACTGAAGAATGTACTTAACAGGTTTCTTTATAACTTGCCGGTTAGAATACATACGTTCTTTCACGAAAAATTTGTTTGTTTCGTAAGGACGGTTTACTGAGAATCACAATCTAACCGTGTGATATGGGGGAAGTAGTGGCACAGTAGGATGCCTGGGCGGTATGGGATGTCCATGTTTCTCATTAGCAGGTGCGCCAATTTTTAATAATACTAACTATATAAGCGGTTCTTAACTTGTGTGTCGCCACATAAGATTGGGTCGCCAAACCATTTGGAAGGGGTCGCCTGCAGTCTCCTGTGACTCTCAAAATTGTGCTTTATTGTACCAGATGCATGTGATACAAAAATACCTAAAAAATCCAGATTTTGCATGATTGCGAAACGTCATGTGACAGTCTAATATAACACGACATTTCAATTTCAAGCGACATTTGGAGTAAAGTATTCGTCTCGCATGCGTTTGGCATCGGCGAGTCACGCAATCTGAAGCCGCCGAAAATGTAACATGCAGGTTTCTATTCTCTCCATGTGGAAGTATTCAAATTCGCACGATCTGTCCGAATCCGTTTGACATTTATGGTTTCGATTTGCAATAAGGGCCCTCTTTCTATGTCGATAAAGTAATGAACAGCGCTGATTTTGAAATATCTCCGTGTTCAGCAACAAGTTTAATTAGTGTATGTTGATTTATTTAACAGTTAGAAAGCATGAGTACTCAACCATGTCATGCGACCAACATTTGGTTCGCAGCCCATAAAGGTTAAGAACCGCTGCATTATATAAACGTTTCATCAAATCATACACACAGTAACTAGCAACGTTCCTGCCAGAAGAACCGTTCTCCATAAACAGTACGTGTGTGCTTTTCTGGATTTATGATCTAACGTGCTCAAATACTTTTGTAGAGAGTTCCCAGTGTGGTTGACAACCTTTAGGAAAGCAGTGTCTACGAAAGAAAAGTATTCCATCACAGTTTGTTATGGAAACAATTATTATTATTAGATAGTGAGACTATTGAGAGTAATTAGCATGAAGTTAAAATGGACGAAACGGGATCTCAAATGTAACAAGCCTGATAATTAGGCATGTACGCAAATGTAATATTGTCATTTTAAAACTTTATCATAATTTCATCGCAAAATTTACGTTTTGCCCTTCCGTTTGTATGTGTTTATAGTTTTTAATTGACCAAATATTCTTATATGTCCCGTTATGCCCCGATTTGTCATATGATTTAATTACTTATAAATCATACGTGTGATGTATCCGTTACACCAATGATGCTATCTGTATATTAGTTGTCAATTAATAAACGGTAACAAACCTGAAGCAGACGCATGTTGTGCCGACGCAAGAACCTCTATTGAAACACGAATTCATGCAACGGACCGTCGACGTGCGTTTGCAGATAAACGGGTGCAGTTCGTTGCAGTTTGACTTCCCTACGTTTGTGACACGTCTGTCTTTGATGTTCACCGGATAGACGGGGCACGAACGGCCGCTGTCCACACCGTTACTGAGCCATATCACTGCGCGTTTCTCTGCGCCGTCCAGGTCTTGGTAGGAAATGAATTTGTCAATGGTCGGCTGTAGATCAATCAGTAGGAGAACGTGGAGGAGAACCGCTCCGTGTCTCTCACAGAATGACACCGCCTCGTCGTAGGTCCTAGCACCAACACCATAGAAGATGCAGCTGGACAGTTGATATGTCCAGCCCAGTGGACATACACCTGCAAGGTGCGAATGACGTCATAAGAATTAAAGACTTGTTCTAGAATATGTTAAGATTAAACTATAAAGAAGAATGTTCAATGCGCGTCTTGACTCATATAACAATATATATATATATATATATGTATATATACACACACATATAATTATGTTATATACACAGCCATTTGTATTCTTAATGTTTTTCCTATGATTCCAAATTCGCTGTATAATGTATGTACGTACCTGTGAATGGGTTAGTCCCAGAAATATAAATACTACTAAAGATAAATAATGTGAAAAATAAACACTAATCTCACATACAAAATGTTAATACCCTTTAAATTTCAAGATATTTCACGCACGCGGTAGAGAACTCGAGCGCTTACTTGAAAAGTGTAGGCCACTCGGAGGGACGGTCTCGAAAGGCGATGAGACGACAACGGGAAGACCTTCAACCGTGCGGCCGTCTCTGATCCTGCTGTTGTGGAAATGAGGTAGACCGGAACCCCACCAGTTATTACCGCAGTCAATACTCGCGTCTGTCACGGCGATAATGCCCATGTGTTGAGTTGATAGTTCGTACGTGTTCGAAGGGTTTTTGAGTAAGTTCCACCTGAATTTGACATCGCAAGCCTTCAGCAACACAGTGTATTTAGCTGCATTTCTGAGGGCGATGTTGGACCAGAATATATTCCCCTCTGCCCGCATCGGTAGTCGGTTACGTCCTGTCTCGCTGCTGACCTCCAGGGTGTACTTCCCGCTGTTGTTATAGAACAAGTTGTCCCTCATTGCGATACTCACATTGACAAGTTGCACGACACTGCGCGATTCGTTTGCGGAATTGTGGCGCACGTCGTTTTTGGTCATGCTGAGAGTCGCGTTGTTCTCCCCTGTGTTATTGACAAAGACCACACCTCCACCAGAGCAGGAGACGACTGAATTTTGGGTCACCGTCGCCATTGACACCCGCGAGGTCGTCTCCGAATCAAACGTCACGGATACAACGTGTGAGTCAGTCGCCGTTACGCCGCTGAAGAAACAATTGCGGATCAGCACATGGTCGTTCATGAGCCTCAGATCGAGGGCTGGACTCGACGTTGTGGCGTAGCCCGTGTTGTTGACGAACATCCGCTCCAGCCGGATGACGTCATGTTTGTCCCGGTCTGTGTTCCAGATACGCACGGCCTGGCCTGGCACGTTCTCGATTCGGATGTCTCTCAGAGTGATGGAACTCACCCGCTTCTCTGTTAGACAAACCAAATCTCGTTCTTTAAGGGGGGGCAAGAATTGATGTTGGTATCAGTAGAAACACACATTCACACATGCGTATATATACAATCACGCACAGGTATAAAAGATCAAATAAGCGGAACTCAAATATCAGGAGTTTTGACGTCTAGGCAAAGTTGTACACGGACACCCTTCTACGTCCACTAGACTGAAGTACTGATATGTTTTTTTTGCACTAATCATAATATTCGTGAAAAAGTTGGATGAAATTAAATAATAACATTTTCTTAGTAAGTCTTACATGAAACGTCTGTTGTTTCTAGTTGTGTAGTAAGAACATTGTGTTATTTAATCATAATATAGTTTGATAGCATACACTATAATTCAATATACTTTATTGAACAATTTTATATGTATGAAAACGTAATTTTGACAGTCGTCTAACCATATCGCAAAATATTTGACCGCTAGTACTAACCATAATGCTATATATAAGATATTGTCCTGTGTGCGCACGTCGAAGTTCACGTATAGTTTTTAATGCAATGCGATATTTGACAGTCGTGTTAAAGCAACACATTTCTGGTTATGTTTAACATACATACTAATATTTATTTTAATGATGTATCCATCAGCAGAAACATTGCTTGGTATTGGCTGTAGGAAGCTGTGTATACTCACCGATCGGACAGGGATGGAATCTGATATTATCAAGCCCGACAGAATTCTTGCACCATGCCCCGACACGAACGTGGAATAGAACTGTGAATCTGTCGACGTCTGTCGGTGTAAGATCAACGTCTTCGGAAACCCATTGGTCAAAGTTGTTATTTAGTGTGGACGCCCAGATCTCTCGAAGGCCACTGCTTGTCTTCATGTACAAGATTAGTTTTTCCCCTGGGGACACAATTAGACAGATATATCAATGTCTTCAGTATATTAACTGTGGTATGTGTGCTTGCGTGCGTACGTGCTTGCGTGCGTGCGTACGTGCTTGCGTGCGCGCGTGAGTGCGTGCCTGTATGTATGGGCGTGCGTGTGTGCGCGCGCGTGTGTGTGTAGAATAATTTGCTTACCTTTCGCAAACACACGATTCAATACTAAAGTAACTACACCGTGACAATTGCGTCACATTCACACTCTTCTGACAGAAGAGAACGTGTGTGTGTGTGTGTGTGTGTGTGTGTGTGTGTGTGTGTGTGTGTGTGTGTGTGTAAAGTAACTACACCCGACAATTGCGTCACATTCACACTCTTCTGACAGAAGAGAACGTGTGTGTGTGTGTGTGTGTGTGTGTAAAGTAACTACACCCGACAATTGCGTCACATTCACACTCTTCTGACAGAAGAGAACGTGTGTGTGTGTGTGTGTGTGTGTGTGTGTGTGTGTGTGTGTGTGTGTGTGTGTGTGTGTGTGTGTGTGTGTGTGTGTGTGTGTGTGTGTGTGTGTGTGTGTGTGTGTGTGTGTGTGTGTGTGTAAAGTAACTACACCCGACAATTGCGTCACATTCACACTCTTCTGACAGAAGAGAACGTGTGTGTGTGTGTGTGTGTGTGTGTGTGTGTGTGTGTGTGTGTGTGTGTGTGTGTGTGTGTGTGTGTGTGTGTGTGTGTGTGTGTAAAGTAACTACACCCGACAATTGCGTCACATTCACACTCTTCTGACAGAAGAGAACGTGTGTGTGTGTGTGTGTGTGTGTGTGTGTGTGTGTGTGTGTGTGTGTGTGTGTGTGTGTGTGTGTGTGTGTGTGTGTGTGTGTGTGTGTAAAGTAACTACACCCGACAATTGCGTCACATTCACACTCTTCTGACAGAAGAGAACGTGTGTGCAATGAACAGCCAAATATTCCAATGTTATGATGAAATATTTCATTACGTAATTAACAGTGGGTATTCAACATATACCCTTTACTGCAAACTATTCTAGGGTACGAACAAATATTGACAACATTCACAACAATTTTAATATAAAAACGAATCATATTGACGAAGATGTCTTACGATTTATAGATTGAGGTGTTCCGTTATGCTATACAGTTCAGTTTAATTTGATTTTGTAGACAAACACGTTTTCTATTTTATGCATTGTCGGCAATTAAGAAAACTTCTCAGCAGTAACAATTCTTTCCTTTGTATATCATATCGCACAATGTGGGTGATAAGGTCGACCATTGCATGAATTTAAATGAGAGATACGATATTACTTGTAACGCACGAACATGACTATACACCATTACTAACCGGCCAAGTCGCTTTTCTGGACAAGTAGCACTCACCGCGGTATATGTGTACCGTTCTGTAGTGATCGAACGAAATCCGGCAAATGTTGTCTCCTCTGCGGAAAGGGACGCTCTCAACAACGGCCGTGTTTGACGGACCTCCGTATTGTTCGTAACGTCTGTGGCAATATTCCTTCATTGTTGTTGTTGCCATAATAATGTAATGGCCACCTGGGTAGATATATGAAAATATAAGAACAGAAAGGTCGTAAATCTGTCAGCAAGACGACAGTCAAAACGACACAGGTCAACACGTGAAGTACAGGTAAAACGGTCATTGTTATATGATAATAATACATCATTACTACTACTAATATTAATAATACATTATTATTGTTAGTATTAGCATTATAAAAAATAGTAATAATATTATTTATGATTAATAAGTTATTATTAGTATTAGTAGTAGTAGTAATATGTTATTATTATTATTATTTTTATTACTGAAAACTAGTGTATTCACTTACTTGTTGCACCAGGAAATGTGGTATCGCTGTAGAGACTTTTGAATGTGCCAGGGCTGTTGGAACTGCAGTTGTACATGAGCCACGGATGTAGTTCCGTGCCTGGGAGATCTCCGTAGTTGTGCCAGCCGCACCAGCCGGCCTCAAACGAACAGTCGTATACTGCAATACACACGTTGGATTACATTATGGTGTATGCATTGTTACTATCTGCATTGGCACAGAGACAGTCCACCGACCAACATCAGTCTTGTTGGCAATTTTGGGAGAGATACTTACAAACAGTAGATACGCCTGTCTCATGTCACATAGCATGCTATATATGATGGCCAGTCGGATGTATGTGCCCCGATACTCATGTGAGATAATATGGTACGTAAGTGGGACACGGATATAAACTATGGACTCTTGAATGGTGTAACATTGGCGCCGGAACGAAATTAACATTCGGTGGGCTGAGACGGAGTTTCAGCACCACTCTATTGTCGGATCTTGACATCGGATAACATGAGGGTGGGGTGGGGAATGTTGCTGTTGAATATACTTTTTCGCGGCGACATTAAATATTTTCGAAGTTCGACGCTCACAAAACCTCACATTCCAATAAAAAATGCACTTCTTCAGGGGGCGGTAATATTGCAGGATCTGCGGGAAGCATTCGATCGTGTGAACTACTCAGCTGTTCTCGAGAAATCGGCCATATACGGATATTCACAACAGTCTCTTCGTATATGTTACAGCGCCAACAGTTTATCAAGTTTAAGGGCAAACTGTTCGAACATCTTGAAATCAAAACGGAAGTTCCACGAAGCTATAATATGTTATCATTCGTTCTTATTTTAGCTAGCATATTTGACCGTCAACTATGGACCGACAACCTGGTCTTGGTAGTTGACAGTCATGATAGTAATATTTTTCAAATGTTATAAAACACACTGCATCGTTACATAAACACCATACCGCGTTCGCAGATACTCGTTATTTGTTCAAAAGTCGGAGAGAATGTGAAGTTCATTCCCATGGATAGGCCGTTGTCGTGGCAGTAAAGAATTGGCAAATGATTTCGTATGGCTATGCTACTGACATCACGGTAGACATAATTAAGCATATCGTGTCAGCGTCTACGTCATGTGGCCAAGGCCATGGCGCGGGGGCTCCTTTCCCGAAGTATTTGCAAAGCACGCGTAGTTCCTATGACGGTTAAGTTACATTTTGACTATTACGCGCACATTGCATTTTGCGTTCCGAACAACTGATTTACCCATAAAAGGTGAAAATATTGACATATATGAGGTATTTTAAAAAGATATTGGTTTTACGTCCTATTGATGGGTCGTAGAGTAAAGCTTGGCGTTCGAGGTTCAAGTCGTCTAAGAGGAAAATGTTAATATATCCGCATAAGTACGTACGTTTCGTCGAATATAATTAGATAATCAATGACACCTCATGAGCACTTGAACGGTGATCAATGTGAACATGTATTATAACAAATATATTCGCAGTGCCACAATAAAGATTATTCGATCTATCGAACAGAGCCTGAACAACGATCTTTAGGAAATCTCCAAATGGTGTGATGAACACAGGATGGTTATTAATATTGAAAACATTCAAATCATGATCACCACGACCCAACAAAACACATTATAAACGCAAATGATCCCGAGATCAATGTCAAGCGAGACAAGATTCAAGCGTATTGATGCACATTGATAGAATGTTTTGTTGCGAGAAAAACACAACTCCGACAGTACGAAAGGTAAACCTGTCATAGAGCCATGGAATGTCCAAGAGAATATCGCGATGAACGTTTTTAGTGAGAACTGACCTTTCTGAGGGACGCTGGTGACAGAAGCGTACTGCACTAACGTCTCGCTTTGACGGACCACCACTGTCATCTGTCTACCCCACGACCGCACGGTCGTCTGGTTCCCGGCGTGCTACAGAAGACAAGCTAAATAACGATTTTTTTAAATACACAACTAGAAATTCGAAACTCACGTCGACGTTTCGACCGTCTTCGGAGGCATTCACCAGGAACTGTTCTTCGTCTGTTCACCAAATGGCCTCCTTAATCCAATACACACATCTGTCTGTCGCTCTATCCACCACTCTGGCATCGTCACAGTCTATGACACAGTTGTTTCTGCCGCAGTTATCGCTGACGAGGGGGATACCGACTGAGTCACGTGTGGGACAGCCTGCTCGCCATACCGTGTGGTGAGCAGAGGAAGAACAGTTTCCTGACAAAGTTTGCCGAAGGGGGTCGAAACGTCGATGTGAGTTTCGAATACCTAGTTTTAAGCAAAGTCGTTATTAAATTATTATTCCAAATTCATGAACAATTTCACGAAGAATACGGTTATACTAAAGGAACGGTTTCCGGCCCTCATTTATTAACACACACACACACACACACACACACACACACACACACACACACACACACACACACACACACACACACACACACACACACACACACACACACACACACACACACACACACACACACACACACACACACACACACACACACACACACACACACACACACACACACACACACACACACACACACACACACTCACACACACACACACACACACACACACACACACACACACCCACGTACATACACACACACATACACACACACACACACACACACACACACACACACACACACACACACACACACACACACACACACATATTAACACACATATTAACACCAGAACAAATATGTTGAAGGCATACTGTTCTCAGGTTTGAAGTGGCGCCGGCGTAATGTTCAAATTGTGAACAGGTCAATACGTTTGTATACAAAAGTTATTGGCACATATTGCGTGCAATCATTCAATTGGTAAAGATCCGCTCTTTGTACTTACTGCTTATTGGTACTCATTACTCTGAAGTTGACTCATTCCTACGCTCCAGACAGAATTCGGATGTTCTGCTATTACTTACATAACGGGACAGACAACAACGTTTAACATAGCGCACGTACAGAGGATTGGACCACAGTTGAATACATTAGTGTACACGAGACTCCTGAAAAAGTACCGCATAGCGATCAAACACGAATGTTTCTGAACAGCATAGATTCGTAGACAATATGCAATGAATTGCACTGTTTACAATACATTTACTATATTTTTCTAATGCGTACCTTGACACCCATGGAAAACCAAACTGTGGCTTTGGGTTCTCCAGCATAGTATCAACTATTAACGACACCAACCTTTTGTCAACCTACCTGGGCACCGCGACCGTTTGTGGAAGTTGTGAATCGACTGATCATTCTGTTGTTATTCGCCTCGGGCCCTTCGTAAAACTCGGCCACCACACTGTTGCCGGTTCTTGTTTCAGCTTTCATTGTTACTATGATCGTAAACCCATCTTCTGTTTCGAATCGTCGAATGCAATTTTTCCAGTCGGTGGCGCGGGTGGGGAAGAATTTGTATTCCTCGCCTTGTTTGATGAACATGTTCGTTTCAATGTCACATATCCAAAATGTTGGGTACATGATGTGACCAGATGTTAGCTGAAGTTCGTGGAGTGTAGGCATGAGAGTGATCCCGTCCTTCGCGGTGTCAGTAACAACAATGTTCTCAAGTGTCACGTTGGGCGCCGTCCAGTCGAAGAACGAAATCCCGCTGCCTCCCACCTGCATCACACAATACACTGTGTGCGCGTGTGCGTGTGTGCGCGTGCGTGCGTGCGTGTGTGCGTGTGTGCGTGTGTGCGTGTGTGCATGTAGGTGTGAGTATGTGTGGTGATTGCATGTGTGCGTGTGCGTGTACACGTTCACGTTATATGGGTGCGTGTGCAGGTGTAGTATATGTGTATATGCATGTAATTCAATAAATTACGCGAAACATCTTAAACTTACATTATTAGTTACATATACATTTTACCATCAAAGTAAAATCAGAAAGAAATAATGTAAAGCAGTTCAGAAGAAATGTTCACAAAGGATGATATAAGGAAATGAGGAAATATTTAGCAAAGATAGACTGGAACAACACACTGAAGAATAAATCAGCAACAGAATGCTGGAATATCTTAAAGAGTGAAATAGAGTGCATCGTCGATAAATTTGTTCCCTTGAAAAAACAAGGGAAACGGTCCAGAAAGAAATACTTATCGAAAGAAGCCATTAGAGGAATTAAGTACAAACAAACGATGTGGAAATCAAGTAGACGTACTGGAAATGACGAAGACTACAACATTTAGAAAGAAGCACTAAACCAAGCTACAACTGAAATTCGAAATTCGAAGAGAAGCTACGAACAAAAATTAGCTTGTAATATAAAACAAGACAGCAAGAGTTTTTATGCATATGTTCGGAGCAAACAGAAAGTTCAGGATAAGGTCGGTTCTCTAGAAGATAGTCCTGGAAATATAATATCAGAGGGATTCTTAATGGCAGAAGACCTGAATGAGTACTTTAGTTCGGTGTTTACCAGGGAAGATATTAGTTTACTGCCAGTACCAGAGGCTATGTTCAAGGGGCAGAATCAGACTATTTAGGACAGTTAATTGTAACCCCAGAAATGGTAGCTAAGAAAATTAGGGCTATGAAGGATAATAAATCACCTGGAGTGGATGGGATTCCGCCCAAACTACTATTGGAAATTGTAGAACAAATTAGCATACCACTTGCAACAGTTTTCAACTTGTCATTAGAAGAGGGAGTAGTTCCTTTAGAATGGAAAGAAGCAAACATTATACCGTTATTTAAAAAAGGTTCGAGAAACAAGTCAGAGAACTACAGACCAGTGAGTTTAACGTCAGTGATTTGCAAATTATTAGAAAGCCTAACTAAAGATCACATGGTTGATTTTCGTGTTATACATAACTTGTTAAACTCATCTCAACATGGGTTTCTAAAAG
>OZ023212.1:11916417-11940620 GCA_963995525.1 Escarpia spicata
TTTGTGTTATTAGAAATAACGATGTTGCTTAATGTAACCTCTTTAACTGCACTGTCATATATGCTCACAGCAGTAGCAGTGAATTTCGTAAACGCGGAATCTGACACGACGAAATGTCGAATGCCCGAAGCATCAACCCCAATACGCCCGACGACGAACTTACTTCCATCCAGTGTAACCTGTCCGGAAACGCTCTGTAGCCGAAGTCCAACATCCGAATGGTCAATGCGATTGTTCGTAATAAACACCGGTGTGAGGACTGACACCAAGGCTATGGCCGCTCGGAACCCGTGAAGTTTGTTTCCCGTCAATGAAAGTGATACGTCGGAGGTGTTGTCTGAAAGGAGAACATTCATATCATAAACTATCATCAGAAATTGACCATATTTTCACGTTAATATTATATATATATAACATCAACGTGAAATATATATATATATACATACATACATACATATATATATATATATATATATAGGTATATATATATATATATACTCATATATATCTGTATATATAGATATATATAGGTAGATAGGTAAGTAGAAAGGTAGATAGATAGATATATAGATAGGTAGGTAGGTAGATAGATAGGTAGATAGTTAGTTAGGTAGATAGATAGATAGATAGATAGATATATAGGTATATAGATAAGTATATAGATATATAGATAAATAGATAGATAGATAGATAGGTAGATAGATATATAGATACATAGAAAAAAAGATCTGTTAACATCCAGGATTGATGGAACTTTTACGTATAAGTTTTAATGATTTGATGTGTAATTCATATGCGCACGTTTTGTCTGACTGCAACATTCCTGAAACACAGGTCAAAATAAGAATGTTCCTATTATCTGATTTTCTCTTTTCTTCTATGATCATCTAGTTCTGACCTACTTTTCGTTCCTAGAGTCAACACTAACATTGGAACTAGGGCTTTTTTTTGTTGCTGCACCAACTCTTTGGGATATGCTCCCTCTTAGTGTTAGATCAGTTAAAAATATTACAAAATTCCGTCATCATTTAAAAACGTATCTTTACAACCTTGCTTATCCACCATAGCTCCCTAGCGCCTTGACCCATCTGTTGACAACTGGAAAACTACTTATGGATTTTGAGATTGACCAATCCTTTTGTTTTGATGCGCCTCTGAGCTTGGATTCCAAGGATTTAGGCGCAATAGAAGTTATCTTATTATTATTATTATACGTTGCGATAATTTTTTTAAGCCTTACCTTTGCTGACGTAGACATGCAAGACTGCATTCACGCATCCGTCACGGTAATATCTGTTTCGTCGCATCTGGATCTCGATAGTAGATCCGGTAGACCGGAAGAGTATCCCATCAGGTCCAGCCACTAATGGGACAGCGACTGTTTCGTTGCGTTGTCCGTCGTGGGCAAAGAGTGTCTGCGCGGAGCATGACGGAAAACTCCCTCGCACAACTTCTACAACGATCCTGTCGCCCTCGGCACTTGTAACATGAATGTACGCTTCACTGCCATCTGACAAAGACCTATCATACGCGTTCAAAAACAACGACTTGTTGTAGGCAATTTCCGCGCTGGGAACTGAGGTGAACGGTACGAGGAGTTTATCTTTGAGGCCCGCAATTGTCGCTCGTTTCGATTCTACGGAGACGCCACTGCCGGTGTGCTGTGGGAAGCACGAGGCGTTCATATCGTGCAAGTGAATGCGCGAGTCGTGGGACTCGACTGCAATGCCACTGCGCATGGCAACAGTCAACGAATCGATGGAATTGCTGCCAGCGCCAACGCGGGACACAAACAGCCCTCGTGAGCTCTCATCGTCTAACATATCTTCGATAAGCACGTTGCTAATTACGTGATTTTGTAGAAAGTCAACGTGTATCGCAGCATGGCTGATGGCATAACTTGGCAGGTGATTAGTTTGGTAGAGCCGGGTGTTTCGAATGACGCAGGGATGCGCATCGATCTCTAGATGGATCCCAGTCCAGAAGTTGCGTCGACATGTGATCTCAAGAATAGAGTCGCCACTGCAGTTAATGAAACTGTCAGCAGGAAATTCGCATTCACTAAAGCGACCGGAATGACATTTAAACGTCGGCAAAGATTCAAACGACAGGCTCTTATTGCTGGTGTCTTTATATTTAGTATGACCCTCAAAGCCCGCTGCACGGCACAGGAAGCTCAGCGTGGCGCTGTGTTTATCGAACGAATTGTAGCACACCGATCGCCAGGCGTTGCTGGAGTAGATTTGTACCATGCCGGAAACTGTTTGACCTTCTTCGTATTCACCCAGTAATCTCACGCGCGGGTGACGAGTCTGCCGTTTTGCCGTCATAACTACTTCTTTTGTAGACGACCCGTGAACTAGAAGTGTGCCCATCACGAGAATACCTCGTCCTGGCTCGAACTCCAGTGCTACTCCTTCGCCTACCATAAGAGTTCCAGTTGGGTGAACGATGATATCTTTTGTAACGTGATAGGGTGTGTCAGTGTTGTTCAATTCGATCTTGTCTCTGATAACCCCTCCGATGTCGTGGTCTTGTATGACATCTGGGTATTGTCGTGATATGTCGATTCGGTCGGTTCTCAGAAATAGATATGGGTGATACCGAACGTTAGCCAGAACGCCCTGTTGATGGTAGCCATATATGGAGTTCGCAATGTCATTGATATCCGCGCTGCCCCAGTAGTTGTACAGTGCATCGATGGAATTGTCAATGTCCCGCACGGTTGTCGCCAGTTGAAACTGCATATCCGGGTTTACGAACTCGTTGTATCTCATAGTCACCAAGGCTCTGGTCCGTAGAATAACAGCCGCAGAAATGGTCGACAGATCCAAGACGTACAGCGGAAGAGGAGTGTCAATGGCGTTATCCTTGAACACGTTGCGTTTAAAATATATGTTTGTCCCCCCGTGTTGTATATCCAGGCAGGACATATGATTATTGTTAAACTCATTGTTGCGTAGTATTACATTCCGTCCAGGATATATCATGACTGATAGTTCGGTATGATTGACAAACTTGCATTTTTCAACTGTGATGTTGTTGTTGCTACTTGCCGCACTAATAGCCCTGTTACTTGAATGAAAGCTACCGTTGAATATATCCACGTTACCTCTAGTACTTATCATTACTGATATGTCGGCTTGATTAATGAACGTGCAATTTTTAATTGTAATGTTGCTGTTGCTAACAGCGCTAAAGCCCTTCTTATTTGAATGAACGTTCGTGGTGTCTATGACGGAAGGCAAACCGCATTTTTCATTTATATTCACCCCGCATTCGCTATGGTTACGAAATTCACTACTCCCGATGTCCAGTTGTCTTGCGTTAACACCAGCTAGGACGGGTGGTTTGCATACGTCTGTTTTAACGTAGGATAAACCATACTTATTATTCCCTGTCATCGTGACAGCGCTTATGTCCAGTAACCCGTCAGTGTTATCCGAGAAGATTCCGGCCTCACGATTCGATGTACAAACCACGGATCTGACAGTGCTCTTTGAATTGCACTGCACCAAGCGAAGACCGTGTGTGTTATTCGACAGCTGAGAGTCCCCGATCTCGATCGGTATTCCAATCCCGTTTATATAGAGTCCTTCCTGTCCGTTATCCGCCGCAACGATTCCTGTCATGCGCATGCGCAATGATCCTGCAAAACAACGAATGTATAATTATAGCTATTTTTGCTGCGTTAGTTGATAGTTAAGATTTAATTTAAAAAAATGTAAATCCATATCACGGTCAGTATGCCAGACATTGATAATGGAACAATATCAGTGATTACACCAACTGAATACTAGTGCAAACTGGGGAAGATGTAAATACAACATGACGAATATCACTTTCCATGTTAAACCGATCTAATTTTTTTTTACATTAAGTTCTTCATAATATAATAACTATGGTGTAGATATAGTCCTCGCCAAATTTATTCCAGTAAACCCGAAACAGTGTTCACAATTTAGATGGTGCGCCCCCACAATGTAAAGTTAATTGATTCCAGTAAACCCGAAACCGTGTTCACAATTTGGATGGTGCGCCCCCAAAATGTAAAGTTAATTGATTCCAGTAAACCCGAAACCGTTTTCACAATTTGGATGGTGCGCCCCCAAAATGTAAAGTTAATTTATTCCAGTACACCCGAAACAGTGTTCACAATTTGGATGGTGCGCCCCCAAAATGTAAAGTTAATTGATTCCAGTTAACCCGAAACCGTTTTCACAATTTGGATGGTGCGCCCCCACAATGTAAAGTTAATTTATTCCAGTACACCCGAAACAGTGTTCACAATTTGGATGGTGCGCCCCCAAAATGTAAAATTAAGTTCTTATATAGCGTAATATCAGTCATTGGGGCTGCTCAAAGCGGTTTACAGTTCACCACCGGCGTGTTCAATCTAACACCATCTCGGCTTCTATGGGACGCAATGGAAGTATGTGAATGACCAGTTTTGTGAAAATAAATGCAGCTTGGTTGAATCGTTCCAAGAAAAACCGAATAAATCTTTAACTTAACCTTCACAAAACCAACTTACCAGGGATCACAGAGAACAGTTCGAATTTGACATCGGCTCTGAAGGTGTAACCCTTGTTGTAATAAGAATAGTAATAGCTGTATCCAATGTTGCGAATCTCGATTATTATCCGTTCCTTGGAAGTCATCACCGTGCCCACGGGGTTTCCAATTGTCTGGTCGCCGCCATTTATTCGAGCATTCAGTATGACGGGCGAGTCAGTGTCGCTACCGTCACGAATTGTCACGTTGACTGTGCCGGACGCTGACAAGAGACGAAACACCAACAGATGTCCAGGCGCGGTAGAGAAGGCCTGGAATAGAGCAACGTGGCATGTAAGAAGGAGCAGCAAACAGCAGCAGCAACAACAGCAGAGCAATCGCGAACAAACAAGGCTGCAAATACAAAAACCAATAACAAAAAACGAACTGTACTGCGGTTACTGCACAGTAAGTACGTACAGAAGTGCAAGTATGTGACTAAGAGTACTGTCATCATCATCATCATCATCATCATTGTGCAGCCGTAGTGTCCCGTGGTTGGGCGAAGGCTTCAGCATGTCGTTTCCAAATCTGCCTGTCTTGCGCGCTATCCTCTGCCAGATGGTGCCCTTCCAGTACTCGTCTAGTTCGTCTCTCCACCGTCTCGCTGGTCTTCCTCTAGATCGTTTCCCTTCGTAAGGTCTCCAGGTTGTGATACGCGATATCCATCGGTAATCTCGTAGTTTGCTGATGGTCCAGGTCCACTTCTGCCTTCTGATTTGTTCTATCACGTCTATGACCTTTGTCTTCTGTCTCACCCAGATGTTTGTTTTCTCTCCTGTACTGCAGGTTATTTTATAGCAAGAACAGAACTGCAAGTATATGACTGCTAGTACAGGACTGCGGCTACGTGATTGCGAATACAGGATGATTGTGAGTTCAGGACTGCGAGTACAAGACCTGCGAGTACAGGACTGCTGGTACGTGATTGCTAGTACAGGACTGCGGGTACAAGACTGTGAATGCGGGATTACGAGTACAAGATTGGGAGTATAGGGCTGCGAGTACAGGGCTGCAAGTACCGAACTGCAATACAAGAGTGTGAGTACAGAATTACGGGTACAATACTGCGCGTGCAGGACTGGAGTACAGGATTGCGAGTACAATATTGCGAGTACATGATTGTGAGTACATGATTGTGAGTACAGAACGGCGAGTACAGGATTGCGAGTATAGGACTGTGAGTACAGAATTAGGAGTACAATACTACGAGTGCAGGACTGGAGAACAGGATTGCGATTACAAGACGGCGAGTACATGATTGTGAGTACAGCACTTCAAGTACAGTGTTGCGAGTGAAGGACTTCGAGTACAGGATTGCGAGTACAAGACTAGTACATGATTGTGAGTACAGAACTGCGAGTACAGGATTGCGAGTATAGGACTGCGAGTAGTTCAGGACTGCAAGTACAGGATTGCGATACAAGATTGCGAGTACATGATTGTGAGTACAGAACTACGAGTACAGGATTGCGAGTATAGGACTGCGAGTAGTTCAGGACTGCAAGTACAGGATTGCGATACAAGATTGCGAGTACATGATTGTGAGTACAGAACTACGAGTACAGGTTTGCGAGTATAGGACTGCGAGTACAGGATTGCGAGTACAAGGCTGTGAATACAGGATTGCGAGTATAGGATTGCGAATACAGGACTGCGAGTACAGGGCTGCAAGTACAGAACTGCGAATACAAGAGTGTGAGTACAGAATTGCGAGTACAATATTGCGAGTGCAGGACTGGAGAACAGGATTGCGTTCACAAGACGGCGAGTACATGATTGTGAGTACAGAACTACGAGTACAGGACTGCAAGTACAGGACTGCAAATACAGGATTGCAAATACTGGATTGCGAATACAAGATTGCGAATACATGATTGCGAGTACAGGATTTCAAAAACACAGTGTGTGCGTGGTATTTCGAATACAAGCCTGCGAATGAACAACTTTTAGTACAAAATGCCGATTGAGCTCCACACCTCATTAAAACTTACCTTTATGCAGGTGAAGTCTCCGCTGTTCGATTCTCTGTAGAAGTTGAGACGCTGTGGAAAGTCGCGTGTTTTGTGCTCGCACAGCAGGCATGTCAAGTCGCATAGATCAGTTCCGGGGTCATAGCTCGATATCGGGGGTCGGCTTACTGATATGCCCTTGCCGTTATTACCTGGACCGTAAACATTCAATGTACATAGATACTTAGCTTTTCAACATGATGCAGCATATAAATAACCCAACACCAAAAAACCAGTAACAGTGTGTGCGTGCGCGCTGCGGGGTTACACTCACACATGCACGCGTGTAAGAACGCACGCACGTATGTATATGTGCTAAGCGTTTCTTTCTAGACGCTTTGCATCTTGGGCGACTAACATTCACAGTTTCATCTACCACCCCTCAGAAGAAAAGCGCTTTAATATTTTCGAAATTCCACGTAGAATAACGGTTCTTACCAGACATAAGGATTCTTACCGGACGTTTAGTTTAAGTGAAAGTTAATCTACTGTCTGCAGGTAAGCATTGTCAGTCATTCACCGACTCGTCGGCGACTGGTTTGCGACTTCACGACGATCGGAAGAATCGGTCGGCAGAATACAAACGTGTGTGTGTGTGTGTGTGTGTGTGTGTGTGTGTGTGTGTGTGTGTGTGTGTGTGTGTGTGTGTGTGTGTGTGTGAGCGTGTGCAAGCGTGTGCGAGCGTGTTCGTATGTGAGTGTGTGCTTAAGTGCGCGAGAATGTGCGTGTGCGTGTGTGTATGGGGGGTATGGTTAATGTTCGAATACACCTAAGCAAACTGGCAACTTACGTGCTGCGTGTACATTTGCGAAGACGGCCGATTGCGGCTCCGAGACGAGTTTCAGTCCAGTCAGTCGGTTGTCGTTGACAGTCACGTTGGTGACGGTCAATGATGTCTTCACATCTACCAGTTCAATACCATTCAGAGCTGACTGTGACACGGCAACGTTGCTTTAAAATGAAGCAAAATATACTGTAAATAAAATACTGCCACGAACACACACAGTTATACACATATACACACGTACAAGAATACGCACATGTGCACGCGCACGCACACACACGCGCGCGCACGCATGCACACAGTTACACACCTATGTTTTGTCTGACAGCAACACTGTTGAAATACGGGTCAAAATAGGAATGCTCCAATGATCTGTTTTTCTGTTTTCTATATCATTCTACAATATATTTGGAATAAACAAATATTTGAACGATACTATTAACATTCATGGTGGATATATCAGTAGACTGACTCGCATAAAACTCCAAGAATAGAAATAAAGTTGCGTTGAACTTTACTAACTCCGCTACTCGCCACCTTCGCGAATATAGCCGAGAAAATCACACTAACAACGGTGTCGATTTTTGTTTACATCGAACAAACATCGTACTTTTAATTAAAGTGTAATTACCTGATGTTGAGAGCGTTTGACGCCATGTAGAGAGAACTCTTCCGTTCAGCAATGCCGGTGTCACTCGCCTCCTGCCCGCCACAGGAGATGTCGACGTAGTTGAGTCTGTGAGAAGACGCCGAGTTGAGTAGAGCGATGACGCCCCAGTGCGGCAGACCGAGACAGTCGACAGGCATTGGGTCTGGCTGCAGGCCTGAAACGTACGTTACAAATGTAAAACTCACACACACACACACACGCCCGCGCGCAGGCAGGCACGCACACACACGCCCACATACACGCGCGACGCACGCATTTCCGCGCGTACGCATGCGCACGCAAACACACTCACACATAATCACACACACGCGCGTGCACACATACACACATACATACATACATACATACATACATACATACATACATACATACATACACACACGTAGGCACGCGTTTGTGGCATGCTGTATGTATACGCATATGAAGATATGTGTGTGTGTGTGTGTGTGTGTGTATATGTGTGTGTGTGTGTGTGTGTGTGTGTGTGTGTGTGTGTGTGTGTGTGTGTGTGTGTGTGCGTGTGTGCGTGTGTTTGTGTGTGTGTCTGTATGTGTGTGGTGTGCGCGCGTGTGTGTGCGTGCGTATGGATGTATACATGTATGTATTTACTTATGTATGTATGTATGATAATTTATTTGAAGACAGAATACTAATACATTTTGGTGGATCAACCAGTTGCTAATAACCTACAACACATTCTCGGTAATTTAAATGACAATAATGAAAACAGCTATGCTGACACATTCGCCATACATACAAACTAAATGAAACTCTCGTTTCTACAAAAGATAGTTTTACTGTATTCAGTTTAAATACTCAATGCATTAATTCAAAGTTTAATTACCTTTCCCCAATCTTGTTGGACTTATGCAACAAAGGCATAGGTTTTAGCGCAGTGTGCTTGCAGGAAACATGGCTCTCGGATAATTCAGACTTCTCTCAATATCATCTTCCAAATTATAATTTTATCCATCAAGGCAAAACATGTACAGGTCACGGAGGCCTAATTATATATTTACATCAACATTACCAATATAACGTATGGAATTTATACGAGGCATCTGATATTTGGGAGGGGCTGTTTATTGACATTTATGGAGCGAATCTTAAAAAACACATTACACTAGGTAATATTTACAGACCACCAAAACTAAATAACACAGACGTAGTAATATCCACTTTTATTGGGGAATTGGCACCTATCTTGTTAAAATTAGGTACGGAACGCTCCGAAACATCAATAGTAATAGTTGGAGATTTCAACCTTGATTTGCTGAAAGTAAATGAGAGACAACAAATTGGGAATTATTTTGATCTATTTGTACATTAACGAACACTTAACAAAGACAAACAACAGCATTGCATGGGAAGCCAGAAAGTTGAAGAAAGACCACAAGATCGCGTCAACGTGGGTGAGGAATGGGAAAGTACTGATAAGAACACTGGGGTCACCTGATGTGGCTAAGACCTATGTGATGCATGACGAAACTGACTGCGTTCGGCTTCTCGAGTCCTCGTCGACGTGATTGAAGTTTGATGGCTGTCATTTGTTTTCCTTATCACAATATAAGGGACGACGAATTTAAATATATTACAAGCGAAAGTGACACGAATGAATAATGTTTAACATTTATGAAAACAATTCCAAGTTTGATTTTAAAGGTTATGAATATACCGACTATTTACAACGTAATTATGGCGACTTTATCACACATCTACAACAAAAGCTGCCCCATACATGCAACTGTGCACATGTGTGATACAAGCTTTCTCAGGGTTGATAAAATATTGCTTTTTTATAGGTGTCATTTGAGAATTGGTCTTTTCCCAGATTTCTGGGGCAATACAAACCGAGATACAGAAACACTAATTAAAAGTCTTGATCCGTATCGCCCTGCTCAGGGAGCCAATAAGCAGTGTCTAAGCCAATGAGAAACAGACATATCATGTTGTCATGGCAACATGCTCCTGACATGAGGTCAGATACAGAGCAGATCCAAATCATTCTCAGTGTGACATCCAACAAAATGGCTGCTGAAAGGGTGATTGCGTCTCTTGCTGGTCGTATTTTGAGTTTAGAAAGATATACAGAGGTAACTGACAGCGAAACACACAATTTTGTTGAAGCACAAAAGAATAAAAACACTTGGAGAAAAACGGATGGAGATGTGAAGCTGTTCACAGATTGGTTGCTTCAAGACAAACATGAAAACAGGAATCCGGAGGTCATTCCAGAGCCAGAATTAGACAAATATCTGGCAATGTTTGTTCTATCAATAAAAAAGCAATGGAGAGGATTATGAGCCAGACACCTTGGTGTCAAAATATAACAGTGTCGGCAGGTATCTGCGTGAAAAACGCAAAATAAACATAAATCATGATTCGGCATTTACTCGCTGTCGGGATGTGTTGTAAAAAAATGCAAGCAACTCAAAGTCAAAGACGCCGGAAAGGGTACAAGATCGAAGAAAGCCGAAGCCTTTACACCAGAGGAAATATCACAGCTGAAGGACAGCAAGGAACTGTCTACAGGTGTGTATGGTTCTTTACATGTTATTATTGTTTTTAGAATTATGTAACCAGCTTGTAAATCAGTGCGAAGATCATGTTTTGATTCATGAGCGTTTGACACAAGCGGCCTTGACCGCGTGAGCGCTGGTCGATATTGGCACGGTGCCAACCAGCCTCGGCGTTATTTCTGTTCCACGCTGAAATAAAAACTATTGATAGATTTCATCACCTCTTTTCTGCATAAAGACACATGTCTCCATTAAATACCTTATTAATTAGTATCCATACCTCCTTTAGTCCATAATCCGCACTATTTGTGATATTGTTATCACTTAATTCTATATAAATACATGAATAAGTCATTCTCAACTGTACAAGCGCCGTTTGGTTTGGTTTAAAGCTAAGTGACCTAGAGACGAGTGCATTTTGAGAATAGGGGAGACGGCTTAGTCTATGTTTTGTTTTAGTAAAGGGGTGCTTGGGTTGTAAGACCGACTGTATTTCGCGCGCTTTCATTTGGTGTGGACATTACACGGTTGCTTGTGTTGGCATCTGATTTAATAATATGTTATGTATGTCTTTCATTCAGAAACTCCACTCTCGCTACTGAACTCCATGTGGTTTATAATGACAATGTTTCTGGGACTGAGAGGCAGAGATGAACATGTGAAGATGTTATGGGAGATCTGGAGTTGAAGCAATCTGCAGGGGTCAACGCACTGTTAGTTTTCCCATAGGCGACCATGTTAACGTTTTGTCTGATTATAAGAAAACGTGACCTATGAAATGTCTTAAACTTCTCACCTGCTGCTATCATCATCTCATTGACATGCTGGTAGATTAAAAAAAAAATTGCATACCTGTAGCTCTCGTAAAACGCCTGTATGTGTGACACCCGTCAATATTTATAAATGCCGGCAAGAATTACTCCGCAAACAGGTCACACAGGCAAATTGCTGCCAAATGTCCTTCCGCTTATTCAACTCATCTAGAAATCCACCAATTTACAGTCAACACCTTCCAAACAAACACACCGGGAAATCTGCCTACTCAAATGCACCTATGTCATAGCATGTGAATTTGGTAAAAAAGCATTTCTCAAAAATACACTGCAGTTTTCTTCGTGTGCAACCAACCCGGAAGTCTAACAGGAACATGACCCCTGCAGACAGAAGGGAGTACGTTGAATTTACTGAGAGGACAACCAAAACCAGGACGGGAACCAACACCAAAGACAGGAGGGCTTATAATCCCAAGATGTTTCAGTCTCCCATTCAAGGCATGCTTCCATGTTATAGCAAGATAAACAAATGATAACATTGTATCGTTCAAAGCAATAATAATAATGATGATAATAAGATTAATAATGATAGTAATAATAATAACAATAATATTAATAATAATAACAATAACGATTTCTTGCAGATGATCCCCTATGTCCCGTTAGGGTGTACAAGGAATATAGGAGAAGGAGACCCATGGAGGCTTTGGTTCCTGGAAGCAGGGTGTAGTTGGCACTGAACTCCAAGTGGAAAGAGACGGGCTTATGGTACAAACAGGCACCGATGGGCAAAAACAGACTGGGCGTACTCTGCAGATCAATGTGTGAACGAGCAGGGCTGACTGCGAGGCATACCAATCACAGTGTACGCAGAACAGCAGTTTCGAATCTGTTGGAAAGAGGGGTGCACGAAACAAAAGTGCAGCAATTATCTGGACATAACAATGTACAGAGCCTAAATACTTACCGCACAAACTCCTTCAACCAGCAATATGATATGTCCTCTACACTATCAACAACGCTAACCAGTTCAACAAATCTCAACCAATTTCCAACAGTTAATTACAGACCATTCCAAGCCTTAACATCTTCAGAACCGACACAAGCGTGTATTGCTCCCCATACAATCACTTCACCTCCTACTACCGACCCTCAACCAACTCTGGCTATTGAAGCTATACAACCTGCACAAAATTTCGTCGCCACAAGCACACAGTCAATGGACCTGATGGACATTATTAATGATGATGTTCTCTTGGACTTTGCCAATTACCCATTCATGGATCTTTCGACTTCTCCCACAAATTTCATCCCTCGCTTTCCTGTTATACAGAACTATACTTTTAATGGAGCCGTTACCATACAGTTTGTTAATGGATCGAAATACGGACGTTGTTTTTCATTAAAAGAACTTCTGTTCCCAAAATGTATCATACAATATTTTTAATATGATCTCATATTGTTTTAACTGTTATTATTCGCATTAAATGAATTAATTACTTTTAAGAAGCCTTTTGTTGTAGATATGTGATAAATATATTATTACATGTCTTGTTCTGTATCACGCCCTGTATCATGCCCCTCGTACCTGTATCAGCCCTCGTCCTTTTGACTCGGGCTGATACAGGTACATCGGGCATGATACAGGGCGTGATACAGAACAAGACATATAATAATATATACATATCGATCCAGATAATAACTTGTACAATGACGTAATAGTAGACTGTTCGTATTACACAGAAGCTAAATTTGAACATAAAACAAAATACAGCAATGATTTATTAGTAATATACTTTAACGCAAGAAGTTTAAATGCAAACTTTAAGAATATCAAAGATTGTTTTATATACATTGCATGACCCCTTTGATGTAGTTGTCATAAGTGAATCGTGGAGTCACGAAGGGAATGAAAACAGTTTTATTTTACAAGGGTTTTAATCCGAAGTCAGTCGCAAAAATTAAAAAGGAGGTGGTGTAGTAATTTACGTTAGAAAATGCATTGACTTTAAGGAAATCAGTTGTATGTCCTTGGCAGTAGACAGCATCATGGAATGTGTCACAGCATAATTACAACTAAATAGTAGGAAGAATACTATTATAGGATGTATATACAGGACTCCTGGATCAAATGTGGACACATTTAATGAAACTTTACAACATATATTTGAGAAGACAAGAAACACCAATAAGACTATGTACTGATGTGGTGATTATAATCTTGATCTCTTAAAACATGATACTCACTACGGAACTAAACAATTTCTAGACGTCATGTACAGTCACGGATTATATCCCTTGATAACAAAACCAAGTAGAATCTTTGAATTCAGCGCCACTTTTATTGAAAATATTTTAACTAACGAATTGACAAAGGAGGTTTGCAGTGGGTTATTAATTACATATGTTAGTGACCATTTACCGGTTTTTCGCATTGAGTAGAAGTAACATTGATAGACCTAAAGGACAAAGTTTTAAACATGTCAGGTGTGGAAACGAGCATTGTATACAGTCATTTAGCTCGGCAGCCAACTGTAATTGGGACTTGATTATGCAACCGGAGGATATTAACACGGCATATAGTACATTTGTTAACACTTTCACCGATCTATACAATACTCATTGTCCGATAAGAAAGGTGTATAATAAGATTCACAACTCATGGTTTACAAAAGCCATGGTTTACAAAAGGATTAGCAAATGCATGTAAAAAGAAAAACAATCTCTACAAAAAATATATTGCATGTAAATCAAAAAGCACAGAGGAAAGATACAAAATATATAAAAATAAGCTAATTAATATTCTAAGACAAGCCGAAAAAGATCACTATTCTAAATTATTGCTAAAAAATTAACATGATATTAAAGGAACTTGGAAAGTATTAAATTCAATAATCAAAAAGGGAAACACCTATAAATCTATTCCAGATTCATTTGTCTGCGACAATAAAATCATTCCTGATAAATCAGAAATAGCCAATGGCTTTAACGATTTCTTCGTAAATGTTGGACCACGGCTGGCCAAGAAAATCAAAACACCATTAAATGCAACCAGTAATTACGAGGATGTACAAATCAGATCGAAAGCCTCTATGTTTCTCCGTGCTACGGATAAACAAGAAGTACTAAGTGTTGTTAACACTTTTAAAGGGAAATATTCTAATGATTATGATAATATTGACATGTATATCATAAAAAGGTTATTTCTCATATTGTAAAACCATTAACTCAGATCTGTAATATATCTTTTAAATCCGGCATATTTCCGGATAAAATGAAAGTGGCAAAAGTCATTCCATTATTCAAAACTGCAGATAAAAAGTAGTTTTCCAACTATAGGCCTGTGTCATTATTACCTCAGTTCTCCAAAATTCTAGAAAAACTCTGACCTCAGGTTAGATAATTTTTTAGACTTCATGATATACTGAATGAAAATCAATATGGTTTTCGAAAAAAACAGATCAACCTCCGTGGCGGTGTTGGAGTTAACTGAGGAAATAGCAAATGCAATTGATAAGAATAAATCGTCAATAGGCGTGTTTATAGACTTGAAAAAAGCTTTCGACACTGTAAACCACAATCTGCTGTTAAAAAAAAAAATTGTGTGGTATACGTGGGGTTGTAAATAATTGGTTGAGCAGTTACCTTGAAAAGAAGAAACAATTTGTATGTATTGATAATGGAAAATCTAATGGTTTAAACGTATTATGTGGAGTACCGCAAGGATCAATACTTGGACCAAAATTATTTTTGATTTATATCAATGACTTATGCATAGTTTCTGATATAGTAAAATTCATTTTATTTGCAGACGACACTAACATATTCTATTGTGCTGATGATCCAAATATGCTTAGCGCAGTAGTCGACCAGGAGTTGGTGACATTACAAAATTGGTTCGAATTAAACAAACTATCCCTTAATGTCGATAAAACCAGTTTCATGATATTTGGAAAAAAGAGAAATGCTCCTGGCATCAATATACCCATAAATCATAAAAACATAGAAAGAGTGTACCAAACCAAATTCCTGGGTGTAATCAATTGATTAAATCTAAACTAACAAAAATAACATCAATAATTTACAAAGCACGAAGCTTATTAAATGTCAAGTCATTATCCTTGTGATACTTTTCACTTTTTATGCCGTATATTGACTACTGCTCTGAGATTTGGGGCAACCCGTATCGTTCTAACTTATGGCCGATATTTGTTTTGCAGAGAGTGATACTTATTATATATGGAGCTAAAGTTCAAGACCATACAAACAACTTATTTGTCGATCTTAAAGTTATGAAGTTTTTTGATTATATTGGGTATAAAACGGCTATCACAATGTACAAGGTGAAATATCATTTACTTCCGAAAAAACATTCTAAGCTATATAATATATGCTATTTCATTTTCCACAGCGTAAAATCTCCGAAATATTATCGTTAAAAAGAAATGATCAACCAATAGAGTGTGTACACACATTCAACTTTCTAGGCACTACCATTCAAGAAAAGTTAGACTGGACTCCACACATTGACAAAATATCAAATAAAATATCACGAACTCTGGGAATTACGAATAAACTAAAACACCTAAACGATGATTATTGCACTACCCCATATTTTAGACGTTAACTAGTTCTTCTGCACGTATTTCTGTTTATTTACACGATAATTGTGTTCTTTTATATTGCACTCTAAAAACAAAAACACTTTTCCTGTTCGCCTGCCATGCTACGTACCGCCTGTATCCTCAACATGTTGAGGCTAGGCGTGCATTGGAAGAAGAAGAAAAACAAAACATATCCCCATTATTTAAGCTGGCGTAAATGGAGTCGATATCACGAAAACGAGGCGCGATACTTACTGTCCCTATTAACTGATCTCCAGCCCACCATGTGGCGCCACTATTATAGACACGAATTGTAGCGATTGTATTTCGTGTTTAATTGCACGCACTATAGTGGTACTAGCTGGTGTCACCATGTTGCTGTGTGTGAAATGTAATTTGAACCAGCTATGACTTATTGATCCAGGATATTATATGAAAATTGCTTAACGTTCACATTTTGGCGTTTACGTGTTCTTGATAGCCAGCTAGGATATATACTATAATCAATTCTACTAACGTTCACACAGTACGACTAGGATACAGAATAAACTAGACCCTGTCTATCCTTTATTTATGTTCTCGGTTGGGAATACATACTTATGCAAGCCTGTAGGCTGGGGATGCAATGGATGCGTACGCACTTTGCCCAGCTGAGGCAAATCGGTTATTCTTGGCGAAAGTAGTTCCGCTTGGATGGAAGTACCTAGTTGAGCTTGATTTAAAAACGTGACGTACAAAGTGTGAACGATGACCAACAATATCCCCCTCGATTGCGAAGACAGAAGTCAAACACGATCCCTCTCGACCCCGGAAAAATTTCCAACCCCGCCTTAATTGCTACTCCGGCTGAAATGTGATGGATGTTTGTTGGAAATGTGCAGTCCCAGGCCGAAATCACACCAGCCCACCACTCAACCAAACAATGGACCTAGTATGCATAGGACTGTATGTATACTTGCTTGCTTGCAAGCTTGCTTACCTCGTGTGTGCGACGAAGCCCGCATGCATGCGGGCTTGCGTGCATGTGTGAGTGTGTGTGTTTGTGTGTGTTTGTGTGTGTTTGTGTGTGTTTGTGTGTGTTTGTGTGTGTTTGTGTGTGTTTGTGTGTGTTTGTGTGTGTTTGTGTGTGTGTTTGTGTGTGCGTGTGTGTGTGCGTGTGTGTGTGTGTGTGTGCGCGCGCGCGCTTGTGAGTGCGTGCATGTGTATGTAGGCATAAGTGCGTCATTTTATCAGTTTATCGGTCGCTCCTGAACGGCGACCGATAAACTGATTGTTTGTGTGCGTCGGTGTGCATTCAGCGTGAACGCTACACGTGTTCTGGCAGGCCCGTGAACCGCTGCAGGTTGTTAAAAACGAGTTGAAAGAACAAGACGTTATATCTACACATCTAACTGGCAATGCAAGAGTAAGCGGCTTTTTGTCTGTCGTTTGTAGACGGGAGACTTGTCAATAAGTGCAATCTTGAATTTTGATGTTTACCATTCAAAAGCATCTGGAAAATATCAGTGTATTTTGCATTTGAATGCAGTTTCTGAGTAGTTACACATACATTTGTGTGCGACTCTTTTACATTTACATTTACATTGTATTGCTTTAAGTGCCAAACGAAATGCATTTCAGAGGTAGACATTCAATACTTGTTTGAACAATTATAATGACTACTGTTAAATTATGATATACAATGTTACATTGTTATTTAATAAATGTAATGTTACACTTGTACAATGCATTGTTAGATATATATGTCATATGTATCATTGATAAATCATTTAAACATATATATTTTGAATGAATTCAAATGTATTGACACATGCAATAACATGTGTATTGACAAATACATTGAGAAATGCATTTATCCAAAATATTTGGGTTGATGCCTGAATACGATCGTCATTGAAACGCTTGACACACGTGTTTGCCCACTAGTAAACACGCACGCACGCACGCACGCACGCACGCACGCACAGACGCACACACGCACACATATACATACATACATACAAGTGTGTTTGTGTGTGTGCTTGTGTGTGTGTGTGTGTGTGTGTGTGTGTGTGTGTGTGTGTGTGTGTGTGTGTGTGTGTGTGTGTGTGTGTGTGTGTGTGTGTGTGTGTGTGTGTGTGTGTGTGTGTGTGTGTGTGTGTGTGTGTGTGTGTGTGTGTGTGTGTGTGTGTACGTGCACGTGTGTGTCATTCAGCAGGCAAATATAACAATGCACTATGGCCGCCCTGCGTATTGCACTTGATACTAGAAATATGTAATTTAAAAAAAGATGTAAAGAAACTTTTGCGATAGATATCCATAACTTATTTCTCTAAAACCTATTTAATTCGATTTATGCAAACAAAAATGGTTAAAAAGTTGGTTTTAGTTAAACAAAATATGAGCGAAAAACTTCAGCGTTGAGATCTCGTTAGATCTCGCAACATGGTACGATACGGCACACAGTGGGCCGTGTCTCGTCTTTGTGTTGACTTACCTTCGGTGATCTTCCTCGAGTCCAGCAATGTGAACTTGACGTGCCGAGTGGATGTTCCCTCGGCCACAAACTGACCGTAGACAATGAGACTGGCGCCAGACGCCATCAATACGGTAACTCCAGGCTGCACGGTCAACGAACCCGTCTCCTCGACGTAAACCGTCTCCTTCACCACCCACGGACTTCCGGCAATCGCCAGTGTCACATATCCCGTGATGTTCGGCTGCAGTTCTGTCGCCGAAGCGAGAGACAGCAACGCTAGCGGCAGCAGCAGCCAGCGCGCCACACGCCCGGTCGCCATCGCGGCAAGTCGCTACCCACTCCTCAAACGTCAAACCTGCGAAAGCAACGAGAACTGACATTGGTCATTGTTATTTGCTAGTTTACACCCTCCCACCCTTGGAGGGGAGGGGATGGGAGGGGAGTGGAGGGGAGGGGAGGCGAGGGGAGGGGAGGGGAGGGGAGGGGAGGGGAGGGGAGGGGAGGGGAGGGGAGGGGAGGGGAGGGGAGGGGAGGGGAGGGGAGGGGAGGGGAGGGGAGGGGAGAGGAGGGAGAGGAGGGGAGGTGAGGAGAGAGGAGGGGAGGGGAGGGGGGGAGATTTATAAGATTCAGAGGTAGTGCTGCAGCCTGGATTCAAAAGAATCCAGGGTGGTCGCTGATACCACATCTTACTCCAGGACAGGTCTAACAAGGGCTTTATATGTTGTTTCTTTAATGTTTTCTTATTCCCTATTTTGACATCCCATCTGAGGAAACCCAGGGTCTTGTTTGCTTTGTTCGCTGTGTTGTTGACGTGAGGGCTCCTGATGGATCGTAATGCTTAAGTATTTCACCTCATTGGTGTTAGTGCGAGCTTGTCCATGCAACTTGTATGAGGCTTTCAGTGTCTGCCGTTTGCGCGTAGCGCTCAGGACGGAACTGACTTCCCTGAGAGGCATCCAGCCACGCTGCAATTAATGCTCCAAGACTATTCGTACACAAATGTCCACATTCTGTATTCAGTACTAATTCATATAGCTGAGTGACCTGGAGCAATATAGAGTGAACGAACTTGCCCAAGGTACGACACCGCAGCACAAGATTCGAACCCGGGTTCTCTCGGTCGAGAGTCCGAAGTTCTAGGCACTGCACCATTGCGCTCCACAGTACAGTGATCTTAAAGTCGTCTACAGTGACGCCACCCGGAGAGTTGATCATAACTCAATTATATTAGGTAAATGCAAAGACGACCCATGCAGGTAATGTGGTGTAGTGTGTTTGTTACGTGAAATTCGCCACCAAAAGCGATTCTTTTGCATGAATGTCATTTGATTTGAATGTTGGAGAAGGTCAAATATAAAACAGTTGAAATATTGTACCTCTAAAACCTATATATTTGACAGCAACATGATGGCTTTAGGTGATGTAACCATTGCAATATTCGGACATTTGATTTTACGGTCATTTAAAATGGCTGCCATATCGTTAAGAACAAAATGTATAATTGCAACCATACATTTTCTGTTGTTTGAGACCTTATAAATTACATTCATGCCAAAAAAATTACTTTTGGTAGGCCTCAGCTAATTACGCGTGACCTAGTTTAGGTAAGTGAGTTATGTGTGAATTACATTACCCGGATGTTTTACCCGAGGCGACGGTATAATTTCTCTTGCGACAATTACTTTCCAATAACCGTCACACGTGTTTCGTTAATTATTTGTTGTTACGAGTACCCGTGCATCGCCATGTTTTGTGTGCTACTGCTATTCATATCGGCGACTGACAAGAGAGTAATGTTTTGTTACAGCCGCGTAGTGTCACGACGTTCTTTGATTTCTAGTGTTTTCTGCCGACATCACCGCGCTCACAAAATAATGTTAGCTTTCTGTGTCGTACCATCGCGCAAGCCGGTTGTGTTCCACTTCGGTGCTCGCTGTAACTATATGTCGCGTGTTTCCTAAATAGCACTGGCGGACTGTGTGTCACATGTCGAGATGTTAGTCGACACTTCATTTACAAGGCTGAATTGATTGCGAGACACAAAAAGCACGGACTGCTCGATACGACTCATAGTTGTCAGAACACCGACCATTTACACTGCTAGCAATGTACAACGTACTACGGCTACGTGAACGATAACAACGACGACGACAACAACAATAATAATTATTATGATAATGATAATATTAATGACTATTTATATAGTTCATTAAAACAAGTCATACACACACAAAAATGAACAATAAAAACTTGTGCATTTATAAAATATGCCGTAGTAAAATTGTATTTTTAAGATAATTATGTAAATTACGAAGAATCTGTAAAATAAATACAGACAGAGCAATCTATAAAATATGAATATTTAACATCTAAAATAATTGTCACACATTATTCAAACTCATCAAAAAATGCCTGGACACATAAGTAAGTATTTAGCTGCCACTTGAAGGCATCAGTCGATGGAGTTAGACGTTTAATAAGTGGTGTATTGTTTCGCAGTGTGGAGGCAGCAACAGAGAAGGCTCTGACCTCTAGCTGCGTCGTAGACATGGGTGCCTCATATCCAGGACGCAGCTAGAGGTTACCTTGCCGCTGTATCGACTGTTGTTGCGACACTGTTGGTTTCAATGTTTTGTTCTGCGCAGCCGGATGTTCACCGATGCGTGACGCTGATAACGTTTTGTGTGGTTTGTACTGCGCCTCGACCCCGTATGTGGGCACAAGTCGCAACGCTGCATGTCAGCATAAAACGAGGTACCCATTTTCTAATAGAATAAGGCCTAAACCTATATATTAATGTCTAGCGTATAAATGTTGTACTAACACGCCGAAAAGAAAAACGAAATGTATTAATCATTGAACAAATGATGGTTATTAGGCTAGCGGCAGGCACCATCTATTGGACCGACGTAAATGCCTACCCAACCCGCACCCTACACACACTTGACACTTAGAGCAAACACATTTGGGAAGAGTAACGTATTTGTATTAGTACGATTATTGCCGGTGAAACGTAATCTTAGTACGTGCTTTAACTTACTAAAAATGATGTTTTTTATTATCATAACTTGTTGCATGTTGCAAAGGACAAGCTCCCAATGCAAATGAGAATATAAAACAACCAAGGTGCTGCGATGAAGAACACCTAAGTATGTTCTTATATAGCGCCATATCCAGTCATTAGCACTGCTCAAAGCACGTTTCACTGTGCTCCCTGGTAGACATGCTCAAGCGAACACCATCTCAACGTATCTGAGAACCATTCTAGGTTTATAAGATTCAGAGGTGGTGCTGGAGCCTGGATTCAAAAGAATCGAGGGTGGTCGCTGATACCACATCTTACTCCAGGACAGGTCTAACAAGGGCTTTATATGTTGTTTCTTTAATGTTTTCTTATTCCCTATTTTGACATTCCATCTAAGGAAACCCAGGGTCTTGTTTGCTTTGTTTGCTGTGTTATTGACGTGAGGGCTCCTGATGGATCGTACTGCCTAAGTATTTCACCTTATTGGTGTTAGTGAGAGTTTGTTCTTGCAGCTTGTATGAGGCTTTCAGTGTCTGCCGTTTGCGCGTAGCGCTCAGGACGGAACACGTCTGACTTCACTGGGAGGCATCCAGCCACGCTGCAATTAATGCTCGAAGGCTATTCGTACACAAATGTCCACATTCTATATTCAGTATCCGAAGTTCTAGGCACTGCACCACTGCGCTCCACATTACAGTGATCTTAAAGTCGTCTACAGTGACGCCACCCGGAGAGTTGATCATAACTCAATTATATTAGGTAAATGCAAAGACGACCCATGCAGGTAATGTGGTGTAGTGTGTTTGTTACGTGAAATTCGCCACCAAAGGCGATTCTTTTGCATGAATGTCATTTGATTTGAATGTTGGAGAAGGTCAAATATAAAACATTTACAATATTTTACCTCTAAAACCTATATATTTGACAGCAACATGATGGCTTTAGGTGATGTAACCATTGCAATATTCGGACATTTGATTTTACGGTCATTTAAAATGGCTGCCATGTCGTTAAGAACAAAATGTATAATTGCAACCATACATTTTCTGTTGTTTGAGACCTCATAAATTACACTCATGCAAAAAAATAAACTTTTGGTAGGCCTCAGCTAAATACGCGACCTAGTTTAGATAAGTGAGATATATGTGAATTACATTACCCGGGTGTTTCACCCGACGCGACGGTGTTATTTTTCTTGCGACAATTACTTTCTAATAACCATCACACGTGTTTCGCTAATTATTTGTTGTTGCGAGTACCTGTGCTTCGACATGTTTTGTGTGCTACTGCTATTCATATCGGCGACTGACACGAGAGTAATGTTTAGTTACAGCCGCGTAGTGTCACGACGTTCTTTGATTTCTAGTGTTTTCTGCCGACATCACCGCGCTCACACAATAATGTTAGCTTTCTGTGTCGTACCATCGCGCAAGCCGGTTGTGTTCCACTTCGGTGCTCGCTGTAACTATGTCGTGTGTTTCCTAAATAGCACTGGCGGACTGTGTGTCACATGTCGAGATGTTAATCGACACTCCATTTACAAAGCTGAATTGATTGCGAGACACAAAAAGCACGGACTGCTCAATACGACTCATAGTTGTCAGAACACCGACCATTTACACTGCTAGCAATGTACAGTGTTAACTATTGCTACGTGAACGATAACAACGATGACGACAACAATAATTATTATTATTATGATAATGATAATATTAATGACTATTTATATAGTTCATTAAAACAAGTCATACACACTAAAAATGAGCAATAAAAACTTGTGCATTTATAAAATATGCCGTAGTAAAACTGTATTTTTAAGATAATTATGTAAATTACGAAGTATCTCTAAAATAAATACGGACAGAGCAATCTATAAAATATGAATATTTAACATCTAAAATAATTGTCACACATTATTCAAACTCATCAAAAAATGCCTGGACATATAAGTAAGTATTTAGCTGCCACTTGAAGGCATCAGTCGATGGAGCCAGACGTATAATAAGTGGTGTATTGTTTCGCAGTGTGGAGGCAGCAACAGAGAAGGCTCTGACCTCTAGCTGCGTCGTAGACATGGGTGCCTCATATCCAGGACGCAGCTAGAGGTTACCTTGCCGCTGTATCGACTGTTGTTGCGACACTGTTGGTTTCGATGTTTTGTTCTGCGCAGCCGGATTTTCACCGATGCGTGACGCTGATAACGTTTTGTGTGGTTTTGTACTGCGCCTCGACCCCGTATGTGGGCACAAGTCGCAACGCAGCATGTCAGCAGAAAACGAGGTACCCATTTTCTAATAGAATAAGGCCTAGACCTATATATTAATGTCAAGCGTATCAATGTTGTACTAACACGCCGATCCAAAATGTCATAATAATGAAACATCAGATAATTTCGAGAAAAACGAAATGTATTAATCATTGAACAAATGATGGTTATTAGGCTAGCGGCAGGCACCATCTATTGGACCGACTTAAATGCCTACCCAACCCGCACCCTACACACACTTGACACTTAGAGCAAACACATTTGGGAAGAGTAACGTATTTGTATTAGTATGATTATTGCCGGTGAAACGTAATCTTAGTACGTGCATTAACTTACTAAAATGATGTTTTTTATGATCATAACTTGTTGCATGTTGCAAAGGACGAGCTCCCAATGCAAATGAGAATATAAAACAAGCAAGATGCTGCGACGAAGAACACCTAAGTATGTTCTTATATAGCGCCATACCCAGTCATTAGCACTGCTCAAAGCACGTTTCAATATGCTCCCTGGTAGACATGCTCAAGCGAACACCATC